>PVJS01013172.1:0-42532 GCA_004027185.1 Glis glis | reverse complement strand
GAAATACACACAATGGAATTCTACTCAGCAATAAAGAAGAACAAAATAACAGCATTTGCAAGAAAATGGAAAGATCTGGAGAGCATTATGTTAAGTGAGATTAGCCAATCACAAAAAATGAAGGGTCATATGTTTTCATTAATATGCGCAACTTAGGAAGTAGTGGGGACACAAAAGGGACTCCAATGACAATGGAGAACCCTCAGTGGTGCAAGGGAAGGGGTACAAGGGAAGGGGAAGGGGAAGAAAGTAGTGAATCCATGGAATTACTGTCATAAACAATGTGTATATATGAGATTATACCAACATCATTCTCAGTGCTACATGTGGGGGGGGAGGCAGGGGGGAGGGACACCAAGAGCTGTGTGCATGTATGTTAACACCAAACTGATACTCATTGTGATATGAGACTACAATGCACCAATAAAAACATAAAAAAAAGAAAATTGCAGAAAAGATTTTTCAAGTAGGGCCAGGAATATTTTGCTTGAGTCTGCATGGTGCTTGTCATAGAGAGTTCTCACTGGGCCTGGTGTGGTGTAATCCCAGTACTTGGGAGGTTGAGATAGGAGGATTGCAGGTTTGAAACCAGCCTCAGCAACTTAGCAAGACCCTGTCTCCAAATAAAAAATAAAATAGGGCTGGCAGTGTAGCTCAGAGGTAGAATGTCCTTGGGTTCAATTCCCAGCACCACACAATAAATAAATAAATAAATAAATAAATAAATAAATAAATAAATAGTTCTGATTGGTTATATGTATGGAAGGCAGAGAAGAATTTCATAATAACCAGTGTGAAATAGTGATGTCCCTGTTGCTGGGGAAGTTCAGCAGTGTCTATGCTCACCCAGACAATACTTAGCTCAATCTAGGCTGGTGGTTTTATCCTCTGCAGCACAGGAGAGCATTTCTTGAAAATTTGTTTAGATTCCTAGTATTATTGCTGGGTGCATTCAGCACTGTGTCTGAGCCAGAAAGATGTCCCAGGAATTACAGTGAGTTGCTTTGAAAACTGAGTCAAGATATTGTGGATATCACCATGACAATATTTTCATGAACATTAAAATCTGCAAACAAATCCAACAATCTAGGTACCTGACTCCTCCTGAATCATCGAGGCCTTTGCATGCAATCTTTCTAGATCTTTCAAATCTCAGAATAGCTAAAGCAGTGTGGGTCCAAGCTCTGTGCTATTCCCATTCAATTCTGTGTCTTACTTTAGGCTCTGTTCCCTGCTACAATCTCAGTATTGCCTTTAACCTTAATGATCCATATACACCTATACCCATTTATCAGGTAATTCTAAGCTATTTCATATGCCATGCATTGGCCCTTGAGTCTATATATTTATCAGTAATATCTGCTCACCCATTCCTAACATTGGCCCATATCTTATGCTGAAATTGTCTACACTTTTGTCTCCCCAGTAGCTTTCTAGGACCAAAAATCTCTCCACAAACACAAGGCAGCCATCTGTCCTTAGCTGATCCAAGGTGCGCTTCAATTTAGATTGAAGTATCAGCCTGGAATTTCCATTTGATAGAGACTGTAACTTCCTTCATAATAGGAATTTCCTGATGGTGGCTATCTGTCAATTTCCAGAAATGAGATCATTGGCCACATGAATCTGAGCTTTTCTTTTACCCTTTCCTCAATGCTCAAAGATCGTTCTCCATAATACTGTTGCCTGACGAGTTTGTTTCCAATTTTTTAGGTGGGACTGATCTCATGGGATAAGATTTCAACATGGAGGATTCCAATAGCTCTTTGGGGTTCTTACCGTCAACATTCATTTTGGTTGGCATCCCAGGGCTGGAGGCACAGCACATCTGGATATCCATCCCCTTCTGCCTGATGTACACCATCATCTTCCTTGGGAATGGCACCATTCTTCATGTCATCAGAACAGATGCTTCCCTACATCAGCCCATGTATCTCTTCCTTGCCATGTTGGCACTGGCTGAGGTTGGTGTCTCTGCATCCACGCTGCCCACGGTGCTAGGCATATTCCTTTTTGGCACCACTGAGATTAGTTTTGAAGCATGCCTTCTCCAGATGTTCTCCATCCATTCCTTCTCCATTATGGAGTCAGCTGTGCTGCTGGCCATGTCTGTGGACCGCTTCGTGGCCATCTACAGCCCACTGCGCTATACAGCTATCCTGACGCTGCCCCGAATCTTTGGTACAGGAGCTATCATTGGACTGAAAAGCATTATGCTTATGGCCCCATTGCCTATTCTCTTACGGCGACTGCCCTTCTGTGGTCATAATGCCCTCGCTCATTCCTACTGTCTCCACCCCAACCTTATCCACCTACCTTGTGGGGACATTTTCATTAACAATATCTATGGGCTTTTCATCGTTACCTCCACTTTTGGGCTGGATTCACTGCTCATTGTGGTCTCTTATGGGCTCATACTCCACACTGTCCTGGGTATTGCCACTGGCGAAGGGCGGAAGAAGGCTCTCAACACATGTGGCTCACATGTCTGTGCTGTGCTTGCTTATTATGTACCTATGATTAGCTTGTCTATGGTGCATCGCTTCGGACAACATGTGTCTCCTCTGTTGCAAACCATGATGGCCAATGCTTACCTTTTCTTCCCGCCCGTCGTCAACCCCATTGTCTATAGCATTAAGACCAAGGAGATCCGTCGTGGCATTGTCCGAATGCTAGCAGAGAAGAGATCCAGAGTTTAGTCAAAGGCCAAAGTAAAAAGGGAAGTATTGTATGTGTTCTATAATCACAGGTGGCCCTGCCTTACATGTTATGTAATCAAAATTACCTTAAAACATGGTGCCTAACAGACGGTTCTCATAGTGTGACAGTGAATTGGAGTGGAGAAGAATGTAAGCATGGATTATATGTGATCAAATGGTATGCAGAACTGATAATATTTTAAAGTGTTTGTGTGTGTGTGTGTGTGTGTGTGTGTGTGTGTGTGCGTGACATAAGGTTTTCCATTACCTTATATAGCTGGAGCAGGAGACCAGAGGATCCGGGATCCAGGTTTGCGGCCAGCCTCAGCTACTTAGTGAGGCCCTCTGTAACTTCATGAGACCCGGTTTCAAAATAAAGTATAAAAAATAGGGCCGGGGGTTTAGCTCAGAGGTAGAATGCCCCTGGGTTCAATCCCCGGTACCACAAAAATAAAAAAGAAATATTGTTTATGAAAACACATCATTCCTCATACAAAATGCAACTGGGAGTTGAAAGGTATCCTGAGAAATCTATTGAGCCCTCTGTGCTGAGGAGAGAGGAAATGAAGTGTACTATTTTCTTTCGTTACTGGTCCCTGAACTCCAGAGCAGGGAAGCAGATGAGTTTGCTCAAAAGAGTCTTCCCACACAGACTCGGATGTGGCATTCACCCAGCTTCGCCAAGGCCCCAGATTGAGAGTCCCTAAAGTCTTGTTCATTGTGCAAAATGTTGAAGTCCCTCCACCCAGATACAGAAGCGTGTTGACACTGATAATTACCATCTGGTGCGGTATTCCTTTTCAGACATTTGAAATCATGTGAAGTATTTATACCTATATTTTCAGGGAAGGAAATTAAGATTTTTGAAGTCCAAATGAATACTAGGCACTTTGTATTTATTATATTAGTCATTCAATGTGCAATGTGTGCATGTATGATGTTCATACCCTGACATATATCAAAATGTATAATTATAATTTACAATGCACCAATAAATGAACATAAAAAGTTAAAAAAAAATATTAGTCATTCCCTACAACAAACCTGAGGTAGGTTTAACTCCTAACATATGTTAACTTAGCAAGAACTAAAGCTCCTTGATCCTTCTGGGTGTCAGTCAAGTAGAATTTTCTGAGCACATTCAATGGATCCGGCACAATTCTAGGCCCTCAAAATAAAGCAGTGACAGAAGAGACAAGATCCCTTCTACTCATGGAGCTTAGAAAGAAAAATTTTCCCCCACATTGTCCATCTCTGCTATTTCTTGTATTTACTGGAAAAAAATGTTTAGAATTAATTTTAAACAGACTTTTTTTGTGTGTGGTAACTGGGGATTGAACGCAGGGATGTCTATTTATGGGCTACACCCCAGCCCTATTTTTTTCCCTTTGAAACAGGGTCTCACTACATTGCAGAAGGCCTAGCAATGTTACTGAGGCTGGCCAGGAACCTGTGATCCTCCTGTCTCAGCCTCCCGAGTACTGGGATTACAGGTGTGAGTATGGCTTCTTAGGCCTTATAATAATTTCCAGTATATAAGTGACAACAAATAAATAAAACTTTTGAATATAAATTTTGAACATTTTAAATGTCCTGCTTGCATTTTGCATTGTAAGGATGGCAATAATTGACAAACACTTCTTGTAAAAGTTACTTCTGTGACTCTGCCTCCAGGTTTCCATTTACCCTCTTTCCATAGACTTTGGCCTCGGGATCTGCAATTGCCTATTAACTACCAGTGGCTGAACTCTGTAGAGGACAATGACTTAGAATTATCAACAAAAATCAAGCAGGTAAATGCACAGGAAGGATTATCCCATAGATATCCAGAAAAATAATACAGTGATTATTATTCCCTGGGATGAGAAGAGGGGTATCCTTAGAGAATCTGGATTAAAACATCCCACATCTAAAGAAGTACAGAAGAGATACTGGGGCTAGGTTGTCAAATGGCTTAGCATAAAACTGAACATCTTAGCAACTCCCTTCCATTTCTAAGACTGCAAGGTGAACCTTTAGGCTTTGTAAATATGACTACTCATAATGAAAATGTTGAAACTCTAAATGTAGATAAGGTTTATTCTTAGATATTTGTTAGTCCATGGTCAATTTACTGGATATTTTTCAATCCCATCCTAGAATAATTCTTGCACCTATGGTATCCATCATAGCTCCATTCCTTCCAATGTTTATGATTCTATCATTCTGAAATTAAGGCTTGGAGAAAATTTCAGTATCATGCAGGAAAAATCCTAGAAAATCACCCAGTGAAAAGAGTGTAGAAATCTGTTAGTGCCTATGAAATTGAATAAAAAGAATTTAGCATGAGTCTCTGGGAAAATATCAGTTTTGGATTTCTTTCTGCCCTTATAATTACTATCCTAGCTCACAATCCAGACCTCTTGAAAGTATCACTTTGTCCTTTCTCTCTTAACATACCAAATTACTAATCATTATTTTCAAGTATGAAGGAAGATAAATTAAGAATTTGGACACTTAAAATGTGCAAAATATCATATTTCCACTCTTATCAAGGGAATATTATTTGTTTCAAGCCAACCCTTCTGACAACTAGAACAATTAGAAAAATATTTTTAAGTACTTCAAAGAGCACTGTAAGCCAGGAAGGTGTAAAAGGCTAAGACATCAAGGAGAAGGGGAGCCTAGAGAAGTGAGCCTGATATCTATTGTCATTTCTCCCTTTAATGATTTTATCATTTTGAAAGTAATAACTGATAAAATGAAAAGAGCTGCCAGCAGTCTCAAAGGGCTGATGTGCAAGGGACAATTGTCAGAACTAGATGAACCCATAATGGAAATGGTAGATTTTATTATAGCTTTCCTAGTAAGTGATATAATAAAGTCAACCAAACCATAAATTTTAATAGGATTTAAATTTTTGATATCATTAAAAACATTTACCTAATGAACAATTAAACTAAATAAACAATTGTATAATACATTTTCTTTTCAAGTGCATATGGAACACCTACCAAAATTTACTAGTAGGGCATAGTAATATTTTATTTATTGATCTGGGCTGAGGGTGCAGGATGAGATGCATTCACTTTGTGATACTTACTAAACAATATACTTATAAAATGAGTACTTTCACCTATGATCATTACATGCCAATAAAAATGTGTATTAAAGATTAATGGAGTCCCACATTTATGCTGTTTATTCCTTATTTGATCAGTGCACTGGAATTATACATCATAGTGAGGTCCAATGTGATAAAAGTATACATGCACATAGCTCTTGTTCTTTTCCCTCCAAATCCCGCACCACTCCCCTCTCCTCCCTTCCCACACGTGTTATTGATATTGGCTGTAATACCTTCACGTATTGCTGTAGTATTATTTGAACTGTTTCCAGATTTTTGCAGTGTGATAAGCACTTGCCTGTGTGGTGGTGAGGGGTGAATATTTGCATCTAACTTATCTGGACATTGATTTTCACAAAACCTCTAGTTTGGATTCTCACATGCAATTACCTCCTCTTTCTGAGTTCCAGATGCCTCAGATTCATGAGCCTTCCTGAGTTGCAGTCAGAGTCTGTTCATTTGCTCCTCTGTAGCCAGCTATGTTTCATACCACTTTCTTCTGCCAAGCCAGCTACACCTGTGTGCATTTTACATTTCTTCTTTTCTCACCTATTGATTTCTTCCACATTGTATCACCATGAGTTTATAGTTGTATTAATACATTAATGAATATATGTGTTCAATTTACCGAGTTTATATGCTTTGATTTATACATTTTTCTACTTTTATGTCTTTCATCAAATTTGTTTTTTAGTTATGTCTCCTATTGGCTATAGAGTCATAAGCTATATTTCTATTCTTACGGGTAAAACTTAAACATATGTAGTTTATAAAGTCCAAAATTATTCAGTCTTTCATTCTCTTCAAATAAACAAAGAATTGAACATGATCATGATTTTAAATACTATTTAATTTTATCCTACATTTTTCTTATTAATAATGATTAATTTTATGCCCTATCCACATTGTTTTGTGTGTGTGGTACTGGGAATTGAACCCAGGGGTGTTCTACCTTCAAGCTACATCGCCAGCCCGATTTCATTTGTTTATTTTGAAACAGAGTCTCACTAAGTTGCTGAGGCAGGTCTTGAACCTTCAAACCTCCTGTCTCAGCCTCCCAAGTACTAGGATTACAAGTGTGCACCACCATGCCCAGCTCCTATCTACATTTTAATAAAGCATTTTGACAAGAGTATACATTCAAATGATTCAAATTTCAAAAAATGGAGTGTGTATATATATTCAAAATACTCACTTTTAGTCTACATTTCTACCATTTTGTCTCTCCCCAGAGACAAAAATATATTTTCCTTTTAGGCACTAACGGATTTCTGCACTCTTTTCACTGGGTGATTTTCTAGGATTTTTCCTGCATAATACTGAAATTTTCTCCAAGCTTTAATTTCAGAATGATAGAATCATAAACGTTGGAAGGAATGGAGCTATGATGTATACCATAGGTTGCAGAGTTTCTCAGAACTATTTTTCAAGAGAACTCTTTCCATCCAGAACCAAATCATATTTTCTTGAGGTTTTGGAATGGGACTATAGGAAGGTTTTCTGCTTCCTGCTTTCAGAGGATGGTAAACGCAAGGAGGAAATAAATGTAAAGAAGGCACCTCTGGAAGACTGCATCAAAATATGGTGTGCATGCATGTCCCTATCACTCTGAACTTTATTATGACTTATGATCACAGTGTACCAATAAAGGTACATTAAATCTAAAAAAGGCAATGTGACCTGTGAATGTGTAGAAACAACAGAAAGTGGTTTAAAACTAAAACCAAATTAAACTTGCCCCTAAGCTGGCTCAAAACTGTGCCCTGGTTATGGTGGGGGCCTTTGATTTGTCATCACAGTTCTTTAATAAATAAGCTGGAAAAGTTGCTAAACATTTTGCAGGCCATTTTTTTTTTTACAAAAAGCAAGGACTGAGGGCTGTGATAAAAGGCTTTCAGTTAATTAAAAACACCAGGAGTTAGAGTGCAGACTGCTCGCTCTTTTTGGTGTGTGCGTGTGTTTGTGTGTGTGTGTGTGTGTGTGAGAAAGAGAGAGAGAGAGAATTAGACATTCTACCTGCAAACTATACTCCAATCTTATTTGTTTATTTATTTATTTATTCATTCATTTATTTATTATTGGTACTGGTACCAATAATAAATTTATTTATTTATTATTTTTATTATTATATAAATGATATTTATTATATAAATGATATTATTATTATCATTTATTTATTTATTATTGGTACAAAAAGCAAGGACAAAAGAGCATTCTACCTCTGAGCTACACCCCAGCCTGTTTTTATTTCTTATTTTAAAACAGAATCCCACCAAGTTGCTGAGGGCCTCCCTACGTTGCTGAGGCTGGCCTCAAACCTGAGATCCTCCTATCTCAGCCTCCCAAGTACTGGGTTACAGGCGTGTATCACAGCTCCCAGCTTATATTGCTCTTAATAAATGTTATGTTCTTCCCTTAATCCCATTTGGTATTTTTTTTAATTTTTTGGTACTGGCGATTAAACCCAGAGACATTCAACCTCTGAGCTACACCCCCAGTCCTTTTTACTTTTTATTATTTTAAAACAGGGTCTCATTAAGTTATTGAGAGTCTTGCTAAATTGGTGAGGCTGGCCTTGATCCTGAGATACTTCTGCCTCAGCCTCCCAAGTACTAAGATTATAGTAGTGCACCCAGCTCTACTCTGTGATATATTTTTTTTTTTGTTCTTTCTATATTTTTTTCTTGGAAATGTCCACTAAGCCACTGGGACAACTGGGATATCTCCTTTGCTACACTTTCCACCTACCACCTCTCAGTCACAATTTATTCAGAGTTTTCAGTAACAAAGGCAATCTAGGGATAAAGGCAATTAGGCCTCAAAACTGCATATAGATTAAGAATCTCTCTAGAAATGTTTAAAATAATTGTATTGAGGAATTCAACAGCAATAGAAACAATATAGTGATTCCTCCAAAACTTAAAAGCAGAACTACCATGCTCTCGCAATCCCACTTCTGGGTATATATGAGTTGAAATCAGGATCTGGAAGAGATATCTACACTCTCAGATTCATGGCTTAATTATTCACAGTAGCTAAGATATAGGAACAATCCAACTGTCCATCAACAACTGAATAGAAAATCTAACCTTTTAAAAGTCTATAATAAATTATTTTTTATCCTTTAAGACAAAGAGATCTTTATTTCTGAGATCGATAGCATGTTAACACTAAAGATTCATAAAATTATAGAAATAATTACAGTAAAATAATGTTATCGCTAAGTTTTTTATGATAAATTCTTAAAGAAATGTCTCCTCACATAATGAGGTATGTCTCAAAAAATGTTTATATGGTCAATGAATGTTAATCAAATGCTTCAGGGTCCCAACTTTGTTGTGTGTATATGGTACTGGGGATTGAACCCAGGGGTGTTCTACCTTTGAGCTACTTCCCCAGCCCTATTTTATTTTACTTTTTTGTTTTGGAACAGGGTCGTGCTAGGTTGCTGACAGTCTCACCAAGTTGCTAAAGCTGGCTTTGAACCTGCTATCCTCCTGTCTCAGCCTCCCACAGGATTACCACACCTGGCTGTGTGTGTGGGGGTGGGGGTGATACTGGGGATTGAATCCAGAGACAGTCTACCTCTAAGCTACACCTCCAGCCCTATTTTATTTTACTGTTTTTTATTTTGGAACAGGGTCTCACTAGGTTGCTGATAGTCTCACCAAGTTGCTGAAGCTGGCTTTAAACCTGTGATCCTTCTCTCTCAACCTCCCAAGTACTGGGATTACAGGCATGTGCTGCCACACCTGGCTGTGTGTGTGTGTGGGGGGGGGAGTGATACTGGGGATTGAATCCAGAGACAGTTCACCTCTAAGCTATACCCCCAGTCCTTTTTACTTTTTATTTTGAAGCAGGACTTCATTAATTTGCTGAGACTGGCCTTGAACCTGCCATCCTCCTGTCTTAGCTTTCCAATTGATGGGGATTGGGCCCACATTGATTACTAATAGGTGTCAATTGCTGATGGTGAGAACAGGCTCTCATACTCAGGCAGAACAATAAAATCCTTTTCTCTGTCTCTAAGTTGTCAGCCGAGAGCTGCAGCCAAGGTTGACCTTGGTCAACTAAAAGTTGGCTGTTAGTCCAGCTAAACACTGAATATTGCAGGCACAGACACATGAAATTAGAAAAGAATTATAGACTTTCACAACAGCTAAGACTAACATTAAAAAATGAAAAAGCAAGCTATATTAACCCAATATTAATTACTAATAACACAAAATAGTTATAGTCCCAAATCCTCCATACTTTAAAAGACTATATTCCTGTTTATTTTCTTTCCTTTATTATAAAAAAGTTTTCAACATAATAAGTAACTTCTAGCAGATAGAGATAAGGAGATGCTGAGAACTCACCAAGGACATAGGTGGGCAATACACATGCTTTAAACTTTAATGAAAATAAAACAAAGCAAGCTTCATGAAGCCCCCTGACCTTGCCAACCAAGTAACATATTTTGGTCAGTGATATCTGCCCCTGTGAGGATGAACAAAGAAGGCTAACAAGGAGGACTTACATAACAAAGATAACTAACGGAATTGCACCTGCTTTTGGTGGGAAAAGAAGACTATTGGTTAAGTGGGATAAGAAACAAGAGATAATTGATTCTTATAAAAATTGTATATGTTCAAAGGCATCAGTGCCTTACTTTCAAGGCACTTCACTGCGTCACCTCTGGCGTAGTGCTTTGATTACTCTGTCCCCCGTTTCTTTCTGTAATAATAAAACTTTGCTCAAGCTTGCAACAGTAGTTCTGGCTTTTTCTAAACTAGCTAAGAACAAGAACCCACAGCGTCACTCCAAACGGTATCAGATAGACCTTGCAGGCAGTTGGAGAAAATGTTTCATTATCTTCAAATGATCAAAAAAGTGCAAATATCTGACTCACTAGAAATAAATGAAGCCAAAAGACAATGGAGTGATATATTTAAAATGCTGTCCATCGACTTCCCATTCTATATATAGTAAATATATACTTTAAAAAGTAAGTAAAGAAGTTTTCAAATAAATCCTGGGAGTAATTGTTAACAGTCAACCTGCACTAAAATATGAAGGAAGTTCTGAGGCCAAAAGAAAATGATCCAGAAACAGAAACACAGAGAAATAAGAAGCCTTGAAAAAGGTAAATACGCGGGTAAGTGTAAATTGACATTGACCAAGCAAAACATTAATAGTCACATTATATGAAGCTTTTAAAGTTCTTTTATAATTGTGGCAACAATAACACAAAAGCAACAGATGTAAACTGAGTTAAAAAGTTTGAAACTTCTAACATTCTTGGAAATGTGCGACAGTAGTAATTTATAGTGGGGTAGTTTAGTCCAGAGATAAATTTACTGAGTCAAAACATGTGAAAGAAAATACTGCATATGTTTTGCATAAATTAATGTAGAAATCACACTTAAGTCAAGAAAGTGTAAATGTTTCTACATTGTGATGCCTTTGTCTGTAGCATGTTGTCATAAAAATTCATCTGATGTGTGTGTGTGTGTGTGTGTGTGTGTGTGTGTGTGTGTTACTGGGGATTGAACCCAGGGACATTCTACCTCTGAGGTACACCCCTAACCCTATTTTTTAATTTTGAAATAGGGTCTCCCTAAGTTACTGTGTGCTAGTCTCAAACTATAATACTCCTGTTTTGTCCTCCCAAATACTGGGATTATGGTCATTGGCAACCATGCCCAACTCATCTCCATTTATTTATTTTTCTTGGTACTGGGGATTGAACCCAGGGACAGTGTACCTCTGAGCTACACCCACAGTCCTGCTTTGATTTTTATTTTGAAACAGGGTCTCATTAAGTTGCTGAGGGCCTAGCTAAATTACTGAGGCTGGCTTTGAACCTGAGATTCTCCTGTCTGAGCCTCCCAAGTACTGGGATTATAGATGTGCACACCACACCCAGCTTCTTACTCATCTATTTTAAAATAAAATATCAACTAGGTGCTTTAGCTTTCCATTATTGGATCCTTGAATGCAGTTTAGCATTGTTTTATGCTTGTCGTTTTATTTATTCTTTCTTGTTAAATTTCCCATAGTCTTTCTTTTTAATCTAGTAGTAGTAGTACTAGCAGTAGTAGTATTGACACTGGGGATTGAATCCAGGGGCATTTTACTGCTAAGCTACACTCACAGTCCTATTTATTTTTATTTTTATTTATGTATTTTTTTTTGGTGTGAACTCCAAGGCATTCTACCTCTGTCCTATACCCTCAGCCATTTTTTATATTTTGTTTTAAAACAGGGTCTTGCTAGGTTGCTGAGAGTCTTGCTACTCTGCAGAGTTCGTCCTTGAACCTATGATCCTCCGGTCTCAGCCTCCCACATACGAGAGTACTAGGATTACAGGTATGCACCACCACCACACCAACTCTATTATTTTTATTATATGGTTAAGTATTAGTATGCTTAATTTTTCAATACTTAAGATGGTAAACCCTTTTATATTGTGTCTATATAAATATTTTTGGAAGTTTCCTTTAGATTTACTCGTTTTACTATTATAGAGAAAATTACTTTTCTGTCAAGATCCATTTGTCTTTTCCTTTGTGGTTTTTTTCTATTGCTACTAAGTTTAGAACACACTCCCTAAAAAGAAGAAAAGAAAGAAGAAAAAGAAATTTAAATGCATACATTTAGTTTTCTCTCTTTCATTTTCTGTTACTGATTTACATTCAGTTATTTAATCAATTTAGAATTTAGTCTTGTGTGAAATGAGAGATGAGTCACTGAAAAACTATGTATTAAACAATTTTCCTTTCTAATTTGATTTTGATATTTGTTTCCATTTACTTTGTGTATGTGTGTGTGAAATTTTCTCTTTTCTTATTATTTCTCAAGGTTTACTGCAAAATCAATGCCCCTTAAAAACCAATAAGTAATATTACTTTAACCTGCTGCTTTCTTGTCTCTTAATTCTGCCCCAGCATCAGCATGCTTATAGAAGAGAGATGTTCTGAACTAATTTTTGAGAAACTGCACAATCTAAGCATACCTATGTAGTTTCAAATCACATTCAACAAGATGGAAAAACAAGCAACTCCATGTGCTTTTCTGACCCTTTCTCTACGAGGACAACAGGGACAGCAGAGGTGCTCCCTGACAGAGCTGAGTTACTGCCTTCCCAGTGGAACCCGGGACTCGAGAAGCCTCTTCACACAATCCTGAAGAGACCTGTCACGTGTCCCCACCCTCCAGCCCAGCAAGGCTCATAACACAGCTGCTGTCTGAGCTGAGCAGAGAAGAAGGCCACAGCTGGGAAAGAGAAGAAGCCACAAGTAAGACTTCTCTGAATCAATGGAGCAGTGTGATGATGTTGTCACAGGATGAGGAAAACTGATGCAGGTAACCTGCACCCTGCCCTTGGCTTCAGCCATTTTTTGATAGCATAGGAATAGAATCCATGGTATCAGAAGACATGGACTAATAAGAATAAAAGACAGACTAGGGAGTAAAGACTAAAAGGGAGAAATACTGACCTTTGTGAATGAAAACATGAGCAGGAAATTGAGGAAGAGAAAGCAATGGGTTTAGAATGAATAAAACAAATGAAAATGCTGTTATAAAAGTCATAGGGTAAATTCAGAAGGAGATGCTGGATATGAACACCTCAAAAAAGATGAGGATTTACTATTATCCATTGCATTTTGTAGTACAGTTTTTTAAGACTTTGTGAGAATAGTATTAGGAATAGGCTTCAGATGAAAGGCTAATTTCAGGTGCTACAAACTGAATGGGAGAGAGAAAACAGAAGCAGAAAAAAATTATCAAGAGTTGCCTATGAATTAATCTGCTCTGTCATTGGAGAGACGAGCGGCATAGGAACACTCCGCAGAGTCAACATTGCTCAGCTACCCTCAAGAACTCTGCACCTCTATTTGCATAGAGCTTTGATCAAACAGGGTAAAGATAGATTGTTGCTAATATTTCAGGTTTTCCCTGAGCAAAGATCCCGAATCTCAAGCCAAATTTATGTGTCATGTCTGAAGTGACTAACATCACCCAAGGCCCCTTCTACTTCATCCTCACGGGCATTCCTGGATTTGAAGCTTCCCACATCTGGATCTCCATCCCCTTCTTCTGCCTCTACACCATCTCCATCATGGGCAACACCACCATCCTCGCTGTCATCCGCACACAGCCATCTCTCCACCAGCCCATGTACCTGTTTCTCTCCATGCTGGCTCTGACTGACCTGGGCCTCACCCTCACCACCTTGCCCACGGTCATGCAGCTCCTCTGGTTCAATGTTCGCAAAATCAGCTTTGAGGCCTGCTTTGTCCAGTTCTTCTTCCTCCATGGATTCTCCTTCATGGAATCTTCTGTCCTGCTGGCCATGGCTTTTGACCGCTATGTGGCCATCTGCCGCCCCCTCCATTATGCCTCCACCCTCTCCAATGAGGTCATTGGTAGAATTGGATTAGCCATCATCGGCCGCTGTGTCCTGGCTGTTCTTCCCTCCCTTTTCCTACTCAGGCGCCTGCCCTTCTGTGGCTCCCACCTTCTGTCTCACTCCTACTGCCTCCACCAGGATATGATTCGCCTGGTGTGTGCTGACATCCGGATCAACAGCTGGTATGGATTTGCTGTGGTCCTGCTAGTCATTGTAATGGATCCTGTGCTCATTGTTCTCTCCTATACTCTCATCCTGAAAAATATCTTGAGCACGGCCACCTGGACTGAGCGACTGAGGGCCCTCAATAACTGTCTGTCCCACATTCTGGCTGTTCTGGTCCTCTATGTGCCCATGGTTAGTTTATCTATGACTCACCGCTTTGCCAAGCATGCCTCTCCGCTGGTGCATGTTACCATGGCCAATATCTATCTGCTGGCACCTCCTGTGATGAACCCCATCATTTACAGTGCAAAGACCAAGCAGATCCGCCAGGGAATCTCCCATCTCCTTTCCCCAAAAAATGTGCATTTAAGATGAAGGAATAAATTTTTAAATTATACAGGAATAAGGGAAGAGTAGTATCATAATTGGGAAATAGAGTACACAGAATAAAATTCCATCATATTGTTGAGGCAGTACGACATGGTCCTGGCTTTTGACAGAATAGTTTGGGCTGGTGTGAGCTAGGGGCAATGATTCTATACAGAAGCAATGTGCATTTGAGTTAATGAAATCCTAGTACATAAATAGGTATGCCAATGGATGCTCATCATTGATTGAGTAAAGTTCTTTCTAAGCTTGTTCCTACTCTCTGAATATTCTTTCCCATGAACTTGGTTAGTAATTTTTTAAGAAATCTTCAACTGTTGTCCCACCACCTACTCTCTTAGGAGGATTTACTAGGGGGTACAGGTCAACTGTAGCTCCTTTGTTCTGATCAATATACCAGGGAGGTATACTCTCTGACTTTTTTTTTTTTTTTTTGCAAAGGATTGGTAAACTTTAGGGAGAAATTCATGCAGATTAAGTTTCTCAGCCATTCAGATTCCCCCAATCAACACCCAGCAAGATTTCCATGAATCAACTGAACCCATGCAAATGGTCTAAAAATAGGGTTCCGTAATTATATTCCTCACAGCTAAAACCAGGTTCCTGCTTTGGGAGAGGTCCTTAGAATTTAAAATTCAAACTTCAACTTAAGATCATATTTTTGCAAAAAGAGCTTATATTCTTCTTGAATATAAGCTTTTGAATACAAGACCAGAACAGAACTTCTTAAAAGAAAAAAAAGAAATATCCTTACTACACCTCTGCTTCTTAGAGGCAGATTCCACTGTGCATCATAGATTCTGTACTAGCAAAATTTCTAGAAGGCATGTGGCCTTAATGGTCATAAAAACACTTTGTGGAAACTGGATCAATTCTCTCAAAAATATTAGTTTCTAGGGACAGCTATAATTTTGGTCACAACTTCTGATTACTGGGCTCATAGTGCAGGTGATCAATATTAGGAACAAGTTAGAGTTGAATTAAGTGGTCAGGACTTCCAAGGAAGCACAGTAGGAGGGAGGAGTAGGGGGCAAAAGACAGACAGCAAGTCAGGAAAGGGCGTCTTTTGCTTTCCGCATTCTTCTCCCCCTTACTGTTTCATGTTTCACCAAATTCTTGAGGTTATCATAGTTCCTGCTTTAGAGAACCAGGCGTCAGCTGGTGTAAAGAAATAAATTGCAGAATGGGAGCCATGCGCCATCTCAGAATAGGGGAGCTTTGGACCAAGAATGGCAGATTTTTAAAAAGGTCAAGAATGGATAGAGGAAATGTAGTATTTACACACAATGGAGTTTTATTCAGCCATAAAGAAAAACAAAATTATGTTCTTTGCAGGAAAATGGATGGAACTAGAGAACATTAGGCTAAGTGAGGCCAGTCAGTCTTAGAAAGTCAAAAGTTGCATGTTTTCTCTCAGGTTTTGAATCTGAAAAGAAAATAGGGAAGGGACTTCATGAAACTAAGGAGAGAGGCCAGTAGAGTAGTAGAAAGGGATTGGGGGGTGGAGGAGAGGAGGAGAAAGAGGAAGCTTGAGGACGGAAATCGACTGAATATTGCTGTGTTCGTATATGTAGGTTTCCCTGCTGGTCCCAGTAGCATGTACAAGGAGGTAGGAGGGAGCAGGGTGGAGTACACACCCAGTGACATGTGCATCTATAAATGTATCACTTTGAATCTCACTACGATGTATCATTGCAATGCACCAATAACTTTTTAAAACACGTGGAAAACCAATATCACATATCATAGACTCTAACTAAAAATAAATACAATGAAAAAAAATTTTTGTGGTACTGGGGATTGAACCCAGGGGCATTCTACCTCTCAGCTATACCCCACCCCTATTTTATTTTTTATTATGAAACAGGGCCTTGCTAGGTTGATGAGAGGCTCAGTACTTGCTGAGTCTGTCCTCAAACCAGTGATCCTCCTGTCTCAGCCACCTAAAGTTCTGGGATTACAGGCGTGTGCCACCACACCCAGCTGAAATTTAAAAAAAAAATTTAAGGGTCATGAAAATGAGTAGGAATATAGTCCAAACAATAATTTTCTTTCAGTAAATATATAGGCTTGGAATTCCCCCAGAAACACCATGTGGGGTAAATAAACTGTAGGATTTTACCAGGATATATAAAGAGGAGCACATGATACCATATCTAATCTCTTGATTAAAGATATCTATGGGTTGGATTTTGTGGTCACAGATAATGAAATTCAGGCAATAGCCAAAGTTTTTAAGTCAAGAAGTCTGCCCTGCTCTTTTTTCTTCTACCTTTTGTTTCCTTTCCCTAACAAAATTGTTTCACACCTTTATTTGCATGTGTGTGTTGATGGGTTTTATAATTTAAGAAATGTCATAACATGCTTAGAATTCAAAATCGGTTTTATTTTTGTAAACTTCTTTTCTTTTGTTGTACTGGATATTGAACCCAGAGGCATTCTACCTCCAAGTTACAGCCCCAGCACTATTTCATTTTTTTATTTTAAAACAGGGCCTCCCTAATTTGCTCAGGCTGGTCTCGAACCTGTGATCCTCCTGTCTCAGCCTCCCAGGAAATTTATTTTTTTATTGGGAAACATAATAATTTTACAAATTATTCAAGGCCTAAAATATAAATATTCTCTGGTTCCATTTTATTACATAAATGTATTTGTATTTCATAAAATCTAGAGGATGGTTCAAAAATGTAATAGCTTTCATGTCTTATTGACCCTCTTATACATGATTTTGAATGAGCTGTATAGGATGACATAGGAGTATATATTAAATTTTGGAAGTTCTAATTGTATCATGGTAGTTCAGACGGAAGATAGCCCAGGCTGCTGCTATAGAAGAAGGAACCAAATTTCACCCAAACACCTAAAGATCTTTTTGCAAATATGTGGCTCTGCCAAGATGCCCTTTGGGAAGCAAATGGATAAATAAGTCATCCTTACAATAGAATTTTATTCAGGAATTAAAGAGAAGCAGACTATCAAGATACACAAGACATGGATGAAACCCAAATTCATACTGCTAAGTGAAAGAAGTCTGTCTTAAAAGACTAACAAAATGCATGATTCAATTGAAATAAAATTTTGGAAAAGGCAAACTATATAGTACCACAACAAAAAATCATTTAGGACATTACAGGATCCTGGGATAGAATGAAGAATGTGGCATGAGATTATAACTCTGCAAGTATGTGAAACAATCATTCTGAAAGAAGTGGAACAATAAATGCTGTTGAGCATGTGGGGAAAAAGGAACTCTTCTACACTGTTGGGATTGCAAATTAGTACACTATGAATTACATTGTGACATGAGACTATAAAGCACCAATAGAAGTATTTTAAAAAGTGTAAAAAATTGCTGGCCTAAGTAACTTTAGAAATTGAAGGAATCACAAAGACTAAAGGCAAAAGAAAGTAGAGTATGTACTATTCTCTAATTGATACAACAGTTTCTCATGGGAGTGTGGATTAACAATTCTGCAACTACTCTACATGCATATTGGAATTGGGCAAATAAGTAAGTGAATGGCAGTTGGAAAGAGCCAGGTTTCTCACTGTGATATACAAGGTGACAAGGCTCAAATGATCTGTGGATTATGGTGGGAGACATCAGTGTGAAGTCACTTAAGCTCCATAGAAGTGACTATGAAAGTGTTTCTGTTAAATATGAGATTTTATTTTATGTCCAAAGTCTATTCATCCATATTTATATTTTAGACCGGCTTACATGGTATAGCATGTGCTGACAACATTCAAAAACATTCTTAAGCTTTTATATTTATTCTCCATTCTTCATCAAAACATATGATTATGTAACTACTCTTTCATGTGTATGTTTAGTAGTACTGGAGATTGTACCAGGGCCTTGTACATACAAGGCAAGTGCTGTACCACTGAGCTATAGTCAGCCCATACAAATACTTTTAAGGCAGTGCCTTTTTAGATATTTAGTTTCTTTATACTCTCTTTGCTTATATTTTGTCAGAGAATATACCTGTTTTTAATGTCTGTTATACCATTTTAAAATTACTTTCCACAATCTCAATTCTATCACAGAAAAAAAAATAAGGAAGGATGGAAGGAAGGGAGAAAGAAGGAAAGGAGGGAGGGAGGAGGGAGGGGAGGAGGAGAGAAGGGAGGAGAGGGAAGGAAAGAAAGGGAAGGAGAAGAAAGGCAAGAAAAGGAAAAGACAGGGCTCTCAAAGTCATCTTGAACCTTCCATGATGCATTACTCCAGCATGTAAATATTTCTGAGATACAAAAAAAGAAAAAGAAAAAAGGGAGACTACTGGAAAAATTGGCACTGATTTTTATGAAGTAAATGACACAAATGACTGTACAACAATTTTATTGTTTTCAACAAAAGTGCAGAGGAGCAGGGCATCATGGTGCATGCCTGTAATCACACAACTTGGGAAGCTGAGACCGGAGGATTGTAGGTTCAAGGCCAGCCTTAGCAACTTAGTGGGACCCTCAGCAACGTAGTGAAATCCTATTCCAAAATAAAAAGGGCTGGAGGTATAGTGCAGAGGTAGATTATT
Source organism: Glis glis (assembly GCA_004027185.1). Lineage (NCBI taxonomy): Eukaryota > Metazoa > Chordata > Mammalia > Rodentia > Gliridae > Glis > Glis glis. The sequence goes on along the minus strand of PVJS01013172.1, from coordinate 23,242 downwards.
CCTGGGTTCAATTCCCAATAACAAAAAGTAAATTAAAAAATAAAAGTACAAAGATATCAAATAAAACCATTACTTATTAAGTGACTAATATATTTTTATAATAGATCTTTGTGTGCATTTTATAATTTAATTCCAAAAGCATTTAATAAAAATGACTCTGAGCCATGATAAAACATAGCCACCTTATTTATGTCATCAAACTTGTCAGTAATAATATTTTCAGATTCAAGAAGAAAGCCCATGCATCTCATTAAGAGAGGGGTTATTCTTTTCTTTTTCTGTAGTGCTATAGGGATGAAACTTGGGGCCATGTTAGGCAACACACTTGGCAAACTCTCTACCACTGAGCTGTACTCCAGCCCAAGAAATGGATTTATAATTGAATGTTACTTTTAATTCATATAAAAATTTATTATGCTTATGTTGTTTCAATCAGTAATGTGCCATGTATTAGAAAAATCACAATGTAGAATACATTTTATAACAAAGCTTTATGCCATTCACTTTTAAATATCTATTTTAGATGTATATACATATTTAATTGCAAAGAATTATGACAGGGTAATCCTTATAATAATTTCAAATATGAAAATAAATTACATGATCCCAACTCTTTGGTGGAAATGCAATAAAAATTTGCCTTAGAAGAAAATAGGTACTTATGTAAAATAACTATTACAGAACATGTTCATTATTATTAAATTTATGATGTCAGGTATCAAAATGTACAGTCGGGTTTCATTGGATATTTAAGGATGTTATATAACAATGTGCTTTAAACTGACTATATTTATAACATAGCCCAAAATGTATGCCCAATAGCTATGTGAATTTATGATAAGATTTTAGATACCAATTTGAAAATACTTGAGAAGATGCATAGATTTTTTGTTCCTTATTTTAGAGAGTACATAAACAAAAAACTTGATGACTACTCTTCCAAACAGACTAAGTACTTCAAAAATGTTACCCTGTAAAGGTGACCCTGGTGGGCTGAAGGAGATGAGAATAGCACGTGGTGAGGAAGACGTTCTCATTGTCATTGGAGGCCCTGAGCTGAGTGAGGCTGAAACCCTGACACGAGTTACAATCAACCAGCACATTCCCACCCACCTGCTCAGTTAGCCGGTGAGAGGATGGTCTTTCCCACTTGGCCAAGGTTTCCAGAAACCATAGCCAGAAGGGGGCAGGACCAAGTAGACCCATGCTTATGGGGTTGAGGGAGGGGAGAGGTCAGGGAACAGAATAGGATAGAACCACCTGATGGCACAGGGAGGACTCTGAAGGCTGGAGGGAAGGGAGAAAAGAGGAAGGGGAGATATCCAGCATGTGGTACCAAACCTGATTGACAACAAGTCCTTATCTAAAAATAGTGTCCAAGATTCTACTAGAGCAGAATGTGTTACCTTTGCTGGTATTCCCAGGATCTGTAGCCTGGGCATTTTGAGATTGTCCATATTTTACTTTACGTCTCAACAGAGGTCATTTAGTCAGTTGTACATCCTCAGAGTAATGTGGTACATAACTTCTGGAAGTGGAGACCACTGGATGGTGGGTTGCGGGGAGAATCAAGCTCCTTACATAGCTGGAGGTTGTTTCATTGGTAGGTGTATCATATAATTCATTATTTAATCAAAGTCATTCTTGATAGTGAAAAAAGGTGCTATTAATAATGATTCTGGGGGAATCAAGTGTAAGCCATGAATATCGAGGGCAAAATAGAAAATATGCTCACTTTTTCTAAAGGCATGTTTGCCAGGGTTATCTTTATGGGAGCGGGGTTCTCTTAATCCCTAGCTATCCCCAAAAATAAAAACTTGCTTTATTTCAATTCAAATACCATAAAGTTTTAAATCTTTCATGTTAACTTGCTATTTGTTAGACTTTGTTTGGCTAGGAATTTTGAGAGAATGAAGGGAAAGGCTTAGAAATAACCCTTGTGGTTCAAATGCCAGCCTGTAGCAACACTTTGAAGTCCTCCTTCCTATTCTTCCTCAACATGCCCAGTGTCAAGCTTTGCCCATAGCAAAAACATGATCAGAGTTTATCACCTGAAGGGGTGATTCAGATCAGTTCCTTCTTGCAGGAGAGCAAGCTTACAATCCCCTGTCGGATCGGCTGAGTCTTAATGCTGTAGATGATGGGGTTGAGCACTGGTGGCACAAACAGGTAGATGCTGGACATGAGCGTGTGGACCATGGGGGAGGCGTGCTTGGCAGCACGATGCATCACAGACACTCCAATCATAGGCACATAGTACACAAGCACCGCACAGATGTGTGACACACATGTGTTGAGGGCTTTCCTCCGCCCCTCCCCGGAAGCGATGCCCAGCACCGTGTAAAGAATCAGCACATACGAGACCACAATGAGCAGGGAGTCCAGCCCAAAAGTGGCCAGGACAATGGCCAAGCCCAGGATGCTGTTGAGCCTGGTGTTGGCACAAGGCAACTGGATCAGGTCTGAGTGGAGACAGTAGGAATGGGTCAGGATGTTAATGTGACAATAGGGCAGTTGCCTCAGGAGGACTGGAAGAGGGGCCATGAGGGCCACACTCTTCAGTGTGATGCCCAGGCCCATGGAGATGATACGGGGTAGGGTCAGGATGGCTGTATAGCGCAGCGGGTTGTAGATGGCTACAAAGCGGTCATAACTCATGGCCAACAGGACCCCTGACTCCATGCAGGAGAAGGTGTGGATGAAAAACATCTGGGCCAGGCAGCCATCCAAGTCAACCCTACGAGCATCAAACCAAAGAATGCCCATAACAGTAGGCAGTGTAGACACAGACACACCCACCTCAGTGATGGCCAACATGCAGAGGAATAGGTACATGGGTTCATGTAGGGCAGAGTCCACCTGCACTGCTGCCATGATTAGGCTGTTCCCCACAATGGCCACGATGTACATGGCAAAGAAAGGGATGGAGAGCCAGCCATGTTGGGCCTCCAGTCCTGGGATGCCAGTCAGGAAGACAGATTGGAGGTCGAGACTTTCATTGCTCTCAGCTTCCATGCCCCCAATAGCAGAGGTCAGTCTTCACCTGTCATTTGAAAACAAAACAAAACACACAGACTGAAGTTAGCTCCCACCTGTTGAAGTCATCTGCCTTGTGGTCTACTCTAAAGGCCGAAGGAGACAGGGAAGGTGGCGGGGCTGGCGTCACAGACACTCTCATCTCTCCTCCTGTTCTCCTGAGTTCCAGAATCCTAACATGTTACATATGAAATAGGTATTTCAGATTGCCTGATCTTTTGAGAGATAGCATAGCTTGAAAATTAAGAGCACAAACTGGAAAAAATCAGATCTGGTTCTAAATCCATACTCAGCCAGTTACTAGATGGTGATGTAGGCAACTTATTTAGACCCTGATCCCAAGCTTTGTTTGTTTGCTCTTCACTTGTAAAATGAAGAAAATAATACTAGTATTTGAATATAAGGAAAAATTTTGAAAACTAGCATATGTTCAGCATTTATGCTTCCAATTTCACTATGAGAATGAGAGTAAACCCCAGTCTGATCAAGGTTGGGGTCAACAGAAAAAGCTGAGCTTTAGTTCTGACAAAGTGGATCTTGAAGCACACGAACACCTGAAGACATGGCAATCTCCATGGGTCCCCACTCTATCCCAGGGAGCAAAAAGCATTTGAGATAAAAGCAAGACTGGGTTTAAGAATGCTGAAAAACACAGATATATCAATATGGATGGTAAAGGAAATTAATACTCCAGGTCAAAGTTATACTAACATATGAGAGACTTCTGAGTGTAAAAAAGGAATTCACAAAAGCTATCGAAGCAGTATTGCCTTCAAAATGAGAATATTTAGCCAGGTGTGATGGCACACGCCTACAATCCCAGCTCTTGGGAGACTAAGACAGGAGGATCACAGGTTGGAAGCCAATGCACAGTAGCTTAGTGAGACCCTGTTTCAAAATAAAAAATAAAATAAGTCTGGGGGTGTAGCTCAGAGGTAGAACACTCCAGGTTCAATTCCCAGTTCCATGAAAAAATGAGCATATTTGGCCTAGAATCCAGGGAGATCAAAGATGCAGAGATGAAGTACTCCATCAGTGGCCAAGGGACTAGGGAGAAATAGCTAATCCCCAATCGAGAGTTGAAAATAATATAAAATTTAAATTAATGCAATGTAGTATAGCATAATGTAATATAACATCATAAATTTGTAAAATAAACTTCTTAAAAATAGTAAGTAGGAAAGTATAGTCACAATTAATGCCAATCATCAGTTTACAGATTCCCTCAACAGATTGGATGTATGAATCACTGATTTTGTATCAGTTCTTTATCCTGTGGTCACCCACTGTTGATGTGAAATGGTCCATACCTCTAAAGAATGTAATGGTAATACGCCACTGGAATGGACAAATATTAGAGGAATATATAGCCAAGGGGATACAAAGAGCTATGTCCATGGACCTGAGCACATTGTAATAATAATGAGGATGGTCAAAAAGCCTGCATCCTTATGGTCCCCACTCTTTATGCACAGTTGTGCTAAAACTGTGTGCACTCTATCTCTGTGCTTCCCTCAGAACTAACAACATCTCTGACAGGTGAAATATGCTTCCTTGTGCCTCTTATCCTCAATTTCTCGAGTCTACCTTAGAGATCAGTGTTTATCAACCTTGGCTACACATTAGAATCCCCCAGGGGAAATGAAAAACGCCAATGCTCAGGTAACACCTCATACCAATTAAACTGGAATCTCTGGATATAGTACCAAACTATCAATGTTCTTTAAAATCATTTAAACTCAGTGTTGACAACCACCCGAGACTCACTTTGTAACATTCTGGTCACTTTACAGTGACAGCCTCTTAGACCAAAATAAAACTTGCGACACTTCCTGTCTCCACCCACCTTTTATTTCAGAAAATGTTTCCACCTCACTCCTGCATGCAATTTCACATTTCCTTGTGTTTCGTCATCCACTACTCTTCATCATCCTGGGACTGCTCTAAAGAAACTCGGATTTGCTCATAATACATCAAGGTGGTACCCAGAGCTGTAGCCTGACTTTGGAGCTAATGCTGTGCCTCCTTGAAGGTCAAATCAGACCAAAGTCCAACTTTGTGCACACTGAGAGACTCTCCCTATGTGATTCTCATCATGCTCAGCTTGAACACCCTCAATGAGTGCACTCTCAATTGCATTCTGAAGCTACCATCCCGGTCAGATCTCACTGGCTTATAAAGAGTTTTCATACATTTGGCTTAAATGTACTTTCTTCACATTGTACATAATGTTGCTGATATGGAGGTACAATAATCTTAACTGGGTATCACCTGAATGCTGCCATCATGGTATCTGTAATACTCTTGCAGAACACTCACCTTAATTTGTAAACATCTATTTATTTGTGTATTTATTGGTTTAATGTCTATGTCCCCTACTAGATTGGAAGCTCCAGCAAAGAAAGGATGATGCTGACTCTTTTCCTCACTAGATACCCACTGCTAGTACAAATTCAAGGACACAGCAGATGCTTAGTAAATACTTTAAGTGAATAAATAACTGAATGGGTAAACAGCAAGAAAGTTTCAATCACGTTATCTTGCAATCTTCCCTTCTCCACATTACTTAGCCTAAACTTCTTCAGCTACTTTTCAAAGTACCTGACTTTTAATTTCCACACCATGCAAAGCCTTTTGTCAGGGTGACTGATGGACAGTAAGTCTAATGTGAACAATGTAACGTGTACTTTATAGCAAATGGACAGCTTGTCCTAATACAATTTAAGCAGAAATCGTAACTTTCTCATTGGTAACTTTGTAAGTTTTTATACAAACTTTCCCTATTTTACTAAAATGACATTTATTCCTCTTTCCTTCCTGTTAGAACCTAAGCTCTTTTACAGCTGGATTTGTGCCTGCTTCACCCTGCCTTATGACACAAAAATGTGCTGAAGATGTTGTTAATGAATCAAATCATGATTGTGCTGCTCAGGATGTAACGGAAATACATTCAGTTCTGAGTTCTATACTCCAGATATGAATTAACCAACTGTGGCACATGCAAAGGGTAAATGGAACTAAGATGCATAAAGAGTTGTGAAGGAACAAGTGACACTTGATGTTGACAGGAGGGGACCACAGGAGAAATGGGTGGAGATGGGAGTGTGAGGCGGCGAGTGATGGGTGACGATCACAGGGAGACAGGATGGGCTCCTGTAAGGAACAGTGTTCTCAAAGTCAAAGCTATATGGTGAGATAATAAGCTTCTTGGCAGTGCAGATATTCAAACCAAGACAGGATAATAACCCCTAATGGAATGCTGGAGGGAAGATTCTAGCATCTTCGGAATTGGCATCAAAGGGCCTTTCAATCCTCCCTCTGCCCTCAGGCCTGAGGTACCAGAATTGAAGGTCTCCCCTATTCTGTGATAGAATATCATGGCTGTGGATCTGTGTGGGACAGAGCACAGGCAAGTTCCCAACCCCTGTCATGTGACCGTCCACATGTCTCTCACTGCTCAGGCAGGGTCTGGAAACCCTGTCTGAAAATGTGTGGGAGACTCAAGGGTATTTGAACACCTATTGTTTTTTCTATGGAAAACCTACATAAGAAAGATTTGGGATTATTTTTTCTTAAGCCTTTCTATCATAGGCTAAACAAATTGTGGCATCTACTCAAATAAACACAGGCAGTGACAAGAATTCACTCCAAAATACAGAGAGAGAGAGAGAGAGAGAGAGAGAGAGAGAGAGAGAGAGGATCAGAGGGACAAGAAACCCAAACATACAGAAGCACAAACATAATTCTCTATATAAACAACTTCTTGTATACATACCTAGAAGACACAGGTTGAAACTCACCTGAAGGGACTTTGGGAAGGGACTATTGGATTGGCAGAGGGCCAGAGCTCACAGTGGCTCCACGGTGGACCTAAGCAGGCACTAGCCAAGGGAGGCGGCAGCTTTATGTCTGAGTGAGAGTTCCCGGAAACCGAGGCCTCTGGGGTTCTCCTTTGTCTGAGTACAGTGCTGTCCTGGGGATGGGAAAAGGAGCTTGGAGCTTACCTTGGGAATGGAAAGGTAAGAATATATATAATACACTTCCCCTGGGGAATGTCCTGCCTCCAGAGAGAAAATAAAATGTCAACTCCTTCCTTATGATGAAGATGGAGAAAAATTTCTCTGAGCTCTGTAGCAACACACACACACACACACACACACACACACACACACACACATTTAATTATCCAGTGGCATGCTCAGAATCCAGAGCCTAGATCCCTGAATTCTGATCTTAAAACCCAGATCACAGGCAAAACTTAAACTTCAAGCACAAAAGGAAAATTCCAGAACTCAGATATCAGAGGACAGAGCTTGGAGCTCAGAGACAATTCCAGAATTTAGGCAGTAGAGAGTATTGACCCTTGTCTTGACCCTTGATCCAATTATCCCTGCTGTTCCCTACTCAAGTCTCACACCCATCCCAGCCCCCTCAACCCACCACCAAGTTCCACTGAAGGAACATGGACTCAAAGTCACACCGACCTGTTGTTGTTGTCTGTAGTACTGGAATTGAGCCCAGGGGCTCTCTACCTCTGAGCTACACCCCCAGCCCTTTTCATTTTTTATTTTGAAAGAGAGTCTCACTAAGTTATCACTCTCTGGCCTCAAACCTGCACTCGATCCTCCTGTCTCAGCCTCCCAATATTGGCATTACACGAGTGTGCCACCAGACCCAGCCAGACCTAGGTTTAAGTCCTGACTTTGCCACTCACTAGCTTCATGACTTTAAGGAGATTAATGTTGCTTCAATTTGGTACATGATTTATAAGGAGTATATTACAATCTACAGAAGATAGAGATTCAGATGAGAAGCATTAGGTTTGTTTGTGTGTTTGTTTTTAATTGAATGAAGTGCACGTGATAATTTTCCTCATCATAAGTTGGGCTGAAGATCCTGATTTCAGATCCCTCAAATATGTTCTTTTTCCCAAAAAATGTTCTTACCATTAAATATCTCATTTTACCTCTTTCTCTTTTTTGTTTCACATAGAGCAAGAGTGTACGGAAGGAAGGAATGATGGGAAATCTCCCTCTTCTATCAAAGGGTGGGATGAGACAGGCATGGTGGAGCATGCCTGTAATCCCAGGAGTTGGGAGGCTGAGACAGGAGGATGACAGGTTTCAGGCCAGCCTCAACAACTTAGCAAGGCCCTCAGCAACTTATGGAGACTCTGTTTCAAAATAAAAAGGTCTGGAGGTATAGCTCAGAGGTTGAATACCCCTGAGTTTAATCCCCAGCAGCGCTTGTTCATGCATGCGGGTGTACACACACACACACACACACACACACACACACGTAGAATGGGTTTCGAGAGGAAAACAGAAGATAAGCATAAGGAAAATTTTCCCTACTTGTGTGGAGCTCTGAAGTATCAGAGGGATAGTTTGAGAAAAATTCCTTCTGGCTTTTATTACTGTTACAGGATAGGTTGACTCAGAAATAATGAGTTGGAGCTGGGCACAGTGGTGCACACCTGCAATTCTAGTACTTGGGACAGAATGTGATTATTTAGCTAGACCCTGTTTCAAAATAAAAATAAATAGCCGGGCGTGGTGGCGCATGCTTATAATCCCAGTACTTGGAAGGCTGAGACTGGAGGATCTGAGTTTGTGGCCAACCTCAGCTACTTAGTGAGGCCCTCCGCAACTTAGTGAGACCCTGTTTCAAAATAAAGAATAAAAAATAGGGCTGGGGGTGGAGCTTGAAGGTAGAATGCCCCTGGGTTCATTCCCCTGTACCACCCAAAAAATAAATAAATAAAAAATAAAATAAAAATAAATAAATAACAATAGCTGGAGGTGTATCTCAGTGGTGGAATGCCCCTGGATTCAATCCCCAAAAAAGAAAGGAGAGAGAGAGAGAGAGAGAGAGGAAGGAAGGAAGGAAGGAAGGAAGGAAGGAATGAAGGAAAGAAGGAAGGAAGGGCCAGGAGTGGTGGTACATGCCTGTAATCTAAGTATTTGGGAGGCTGAGACAGGAAGATCACAGGTTGAAGGCCAGCCTCAGTGACTTAGCAAGACCCTATTTCAAAATAAAAAGGGCTGAGGTGTAGCTCAGAGATGGAATGTGCCTGGGTTCAATTCCTGGTATGAGAAGGAAGGGAGGAAAAGAAAGAAAGGCAAGGCAAGGATCTAGGAGGTGGAATTTAGGAGAATCCAAACAGCCTTGTGAGTAAGGCCACAGACTCATGGGGAAAGGAGAGTGAACTGATACCTCAGATTGGGCACAAGTCTCTGGCAAGGAGAGGAGAAGCTTAGAAGTGACTCTAGATACGCCATAAAGAGGAACACATTCCGACCTGGGTCCAGTTCCTTTATTTGTTCAGTTATTCATTTGGTTATTCATTTAATTCACCTGCACTGGGTGTGCCAAACTCTGAACTACATGTAGGATTTTAGCTTTGACTGCCTTTATCTCTTTTTTGACCTTTGAAAAGTCCTTTTGCAAGATTCAGTTTCTATTTCCATTAAAAGAGTGGGAAAATCAGAAACCTCTAATATTCAGTCTGGTAGTAATAATGCATAAATCTCCATACAAGAAGTTTATTGAGTTAAAACTCGTCTTTAGGGGAAATTACAAGGCTTTTCCTACCACAAAGCTTAGATAGAGAAATAAATATGTCCTACAGACTGTAAGTGGAAATGGGGTAAAGCAAAGAATTCTCAGGGGAGGTCCTGATCAGGAACCTGTGTGCACTGAAGTCCCACTGACAAAGTACTCTTGCCTGATCTCTCATCTCATTGTGACAACTGATTTTTTTTTCTCTTTTTAGGTTCCATTTGCATAGATGGCAGTCCTAAAATTGAAGTTTTTCTTTTTAACTTTTATGTTTGGATGTCTGGTCGGGATGGCAGGGGTGAGGATTGGGAAGAAAGGAGGAGTCACATTGTGGGCAGTGACGGTGGAGGGCTGGAGATAGTTCATCAAATGGCACAGAATCTCTTTCTGTGCTCCGCTTGCATCACATCATGGAGACAGTAAGGCCATACATCTGCGTTTCTCTTCACCACCAATACAAATAACTGAGTGCTATGTACTCAGTTTACCCCAAAATTATAAGTCATTTATAAGTTGACTTGGGCAATCTCTCAAGACCTCATTCCCCAAGCCTCTCAACGGGAACCTGCCTTTTGCCTAATCACAATTAATTGCAGCTTTCCCAAATATTCTAGACCAGTATTTTAGGTTGGAAGTATCAGAATAAGTTGGAGGATTTATTGAAACAAAAACTGTGGCCAGCCAGCTTTGGGAGACTGAGACAGGAGGATCACAGGTTCAAGGTCATCCCCCAAAATTTAGCAAGACCCTGTTTCCCAATAAAATAGGGCTGAGGGTGTAGCTTGGAGGTAGAATGTCTCTAGGTTCAATCCCCAGCAACACACACACACACACACACACACACACACACACACACACACACATACACACACACACACACACACACACACACACTGCTGGTTCCCACTCCCCAAAGTTTCTGGTTCAGCAGGTCTGAGAAAAATTCTCAGTATTTGGGTGTCTAATAAGATTCTAAGTGATGGTGATGATGTTGGTTTGGCATTGTATATTGAGAACTCCTTTTACTCTTGTCACACAGCAGATGAACAAAAATCTAATAGCTGGTAGGTGTTGAAAAGGAGAAGCACTATGCTTCTCAAACTTTAATCACCCAAGGTTCTTTTTGAATGCAGTTCCTGCTCAATAGATTGAATGTGGGGCCTAAGATTCTGTTTCTCTAACAAGCTACCAGATACACCAGTGCTATTATTCAGTGCATTGTTCTTAGGGTATTAAGGTTTTAAACTCCTCTACCTAGATATTTCTTCTCAAGCAATTACATCTGCTGAAACCATTACCCTATCTTCTCCCTGTCATCCTGAACCAAGTGTTCTAACCTCTCATCTTTCACCAGCCTCTTCCTAACACCCAAATAGCCTATCCTTGTTTTCTGAAAACAAATAGATCTTTTCTTTTGCATGAAAATGCCAAGCCTCTGTAGCATTTTGTCTGTCTTTAATGTTTGTAATCTCCCTCATTCTCAGTGACACTAGAATTATTTGTGTTCAAGCCTATTTGCCCTGCAGAACTTCCATTATTTCCATATATGCAGAACAAACACCTTTCAGGGCTTCTGTGACTCTTTTTGTATCTTCCCTTGGCATGTTTATCTGTATATTTAGTAATATGTTATATTCATCATTATAGCATTCTTAGCAAGTAGCAAAAAGATGTTCACACGGTATATTCAGTAAATACATACATCATTTTACTGAGTCAGACATTCTTTTATTGATTCCAAATGTACAACTATCAAGAACCTGGGGTTTTCTCCTCCTGTCTTAGCATTACAAATTGGCAGGAAAGTCATAGCCCTTCATTGAGAGGAGCTCTCTCAGAGTCTGCAGCTTTCCTCAGGCCTGGGATTTATGGAAAACCTTGAAAATCCCTCGGCGAATCTCCTTGGTCTTCACACTGTAGATGATGGGGTTGAGCATGGGGGGTACAAATAGGTAGACATTGGACATCATGACATGAACAACGGGTGGGGCACTTTTCCAGAAGCGATGGATCATGGAGACAGCAATTATGGGCACATAAAAGGCCAGCACTGCACAGATGTGTGACATGCAGGTGTTGAGTGCCTTGAGCCGCTGCTCCTGGGATGCGATGGCCAGCACAGCTCTTAAGATCAAGGCATAGGAGAGAAGGATGAAAACTGAGTCCACGCCATAGGTCAGAATGACCACGAACAGTCCATAGATGTTATTAACATGGATGTCTCCACACGCCACTTTCATGAGATCTGGATGGAGGCAGTAAGAGTGATGCAGAACGTTGCCCTTGCAGAAGGGCAGTCTTTTCACCAGGAAGGGGAAAGGAAAGAGAGTGGTGAAACTCTTGGTGAGGATACCCAGGCCCATAGCCAAGATGCGGCTGTTGGTGAGCACGGTGGCATAGCGTAGTGGGTCACAAATCGCCACGAAACGATCAAAGCTCATGGCCAACAATATGCCTGATTCCATGAAAGAGAAAGTGTGAATGAAGAACATCTGGACCAGGCAGGCATCAAAACCAACATGGCGATAGTCGAAGCAGAAAGTGGCAAGCACGGTGGGCAGTGTAGAAAAGGACACTCCCAGATCATTGAGCGAGAGCATAGAGAGGAAGTAGTACATGGGCTGGTGCAGAGCAGGCTCCCGGACCACCAGAGCGAGGATACTGAGGTTGCCTGCGATGGAGATCAGGTAGAGGATGCAGAAAATCAGGGCAACCCAGGCTTGGCCTGTCTGCATCCCAGGGATGCCTGTCAGCTGGAGTGTAGCTGGCTGGAAGGGAGTGCCATTGAGTCCCAGCATGGCAAGCAGGAGAGAGATTACAGTTGGGGAATGGGCCCGAGAGGGTGTGTTGGGGGAATTCTTCACTGTCTGTCTTTCAGATATCCTGTCTCCAACACAAAAGGTCAGAGATTGAAAATGTGTGTCTGTCCTCCTGCCTCCCCCATTAGACTCTGAGTTCTGTGGGGCAGGAACTGAGTTCTACTCATTTCTCTACCACCAGGGCCCAACTTAGGCCATGGTGGAAACTCCATGAAGGTTTGATGATCACATGAGAGCCCATAAGGAGGCAAAGCAACATAGCAGGAGGCAAAATAATCCTCTAATCTCCAATTTCACTTCCATCTACCCAGTCATCACATTCTGGGAATTTGGAAAAATAGAAAAATTAGGATAGGTGGGGAAGAGGAAACACTATCCATGCCTCTGGGAACTCTTCAGTAGATGGCATAGACTATCTGGAGCCATAAAATTATAGCATCAGTAACCTTTACCCAGACTTCACCTCAGCCTCCTAACCCCATAACCACCTGTGAACTTGACATCACCCCAAACTATTCTACCTCTGACATCTTAAATTCCAGCTTTTCTCATTTTAATTAGAGGCTGCCTCTTACCTTCTCATGCCTGTGCACTAGCTCTGGAGTTTCTATATTTCTCTATATTTCCTCCACTTTTTTCTGGTCTACTCATCTATTAACTCTTACTTCTTTACTTTTTTCTCCTGATCTATCCCCCACTAAGACTGGTATCTTCATCACTTTTCCTCTCATTTATATTCACATAGTAAATTCCAACTTTTGATAAATTCTATAACCAAACCAGGTGTGCAGGTGGACAAAATCAAAGAAGCCAGTGTTTTATCATAATTTAAAAAGGAGAGAATTATTTCTTGCTCCAATATAAATGTTGTATTTATGGACACTTTCATCCATTCTTATCCCCAGCTTTCTGAGGAAAGGCTGTCTCTCCGTCTCCAAAGACTGGCCTTATTTATACCTTCAGGATTCAATTTCTTGCCACCTCCTTCAGAGACCTTTTCCATTTGTCCATTGCGTGGACTTTCCATCTTGTTCCTTTTCTGCCTCTTTCCCTTTAGGCAATAAGCATGTGTAAGACCATCCCATCATAAAAACACTATAACCTTCTCTTTTTAGTTACTACCCCATAACCCTTTCCCAATTCTTTGCTAAATTTCTGAAAACACTGTCTCTCCTAATGACAAGGAAAGGGAGCTTGTAATTTAACTGTTTATGTGTCTGCCTCTCCAACATACTTCTGAGATCCTCAGTGTCAGGAATTTTGTCTTATTGACCTTATCTTCCATTACTGCTCATTTTCATTGTATTGTGACTTCCAAACAAACAAATTTCTCTATGCGGATCAGTAACCTCTTTGTCTCTAAATGTAGTGAAAATATTCTGCTTTTACATTTGGCCTTCATGCCAGAGTTAACACTATTGATAATTCATCTTTTTAAAGCCATCTCTTCCCTTTCTCCTTAATTTTCTTCCTACATTGACTTCTCCTTTTCTACTTTCTTTGCTGGATCCTCCTTCTCTGTGTTTGTCTTTAAACAGCAGCAGCCTAACTCCAGGTAAAATAAGAAACAGAATGGTGAAAAATGAGAAACAATATCATAAGACTTCCTTTTAGTCTTTATCCAAAAAAAAAATCTCTGCAACTGTATTTCCATGGTACTTGATAGCTCAGAATTAAAGCTCCAAAGCCAGGCATGATGGCATATGTCTATAATCCTAGTACTTGGGAGGCTGAGACAGGAGAATTTCAGGTTCAAGGCCTGTCTCAGAAACTTAGCAAGACCCTGTTTCAAAAAATAAATAGAAAGGGCTGGGGTGTAGTTCAGAGATAGAATGCCCTTTGGTTTAATCCCCAGTGCCAAAATAATAATAATAATAATAATAATAATAATAATATAACAATAATAATAATAATAATAATAATAATAATAATAATAAAAGTCTCATTGTGGAATTTAGGCATAATGGCTCTTTTTATCCTTTGCCATTTCTAGAGTTTTCACCCTTTGTCTAGATTCAGGTAAATACAGTGAAAGTTGACGGTGATGAGGGGCTGGATAATGCCAAGATACCAGTCACAATCCTGAAAGTACATGAAGTGTGAGAAGAAATTTATTTCTTTGGTTTCTCTCTCCTCCAACTGAGAAATCAAAGCACTCCTTTAGTCAGGATTTATTTTCCCTTATCTTCTAGAAACTTCTCTTTTCCTCACAACCCATGTTTAAAGTCAATGTCTCTAAGAAGTCTTTTTAAATCCAGCCTGTCCACATCTGCTTTTTTACCATCTTTGTTCCAAAACTGTTGCTGGGTACTGAAGAAGTGGGAAGACTCTTGGCAGCACCAAGAGATAGTAAGAACTCTTTTTCTGTGTGCATGTATGTCCGTGTCACTCTGAACTACATTATGATGTGAGACTGCCATGCACTGATAAAATTATATTTTAAAAAGAGAAAAAAAATAAAAGATAGGCTTACCCCATTGCACTTAACCCCTGGTTTGCTAACTGAGGTAGCCCAGAGTGGTTACATATCTTCTATACTGTAGATTATTCTGTGTGGAAAGCAACTTTGAAAACCTCCTCCAAGGATAGCAATGTCCCATTGCCACCCAACAACCATTTTTTTCTGTTTTCTCCATGGGGATTTCAGTCAAATATTTCTCTATGTGACCATTCTAGGAAGAAAGGTCAAGAACATGGAGTGACAGCATATGCATGAGCAGGCACATGCACACGGTCCCTCAGAGGCACAAGGAAATATACATTTTTACACTTCCACACACACTTCCACATCCAGATATTCATAGGTACTGTCTCACATCTACACACACACACACAGAAGCTATCATATACTCCCTTGGTCACACATAACACTGTTATAACACAGAACTCATGGCTACTCACTGGTACTATATAATATGTTTCAAAGATTCCCCCAAGTTTATAGCCTTCTGAACACATATTTACACACACACACACACACACACACACACACACACACACACACACACAGTGTCACAAATGCACCAGCATTAACAGAACCCCAACAATATCTCCACTAGTGATAATAATCCCATGACATACTTAATAATGAAAACCATGCTAAAATTGAAGACCACGTGTTGAGTGACTTCATTTCATTCTGTGATTTTTCTCCAGCTGCACACCTAGAGCTAGGTATAGGAGATAGCAATTCAAATTGTAGGTTTTTAAAATAAGATGTATGAGGTAACCTCAAGACAAAATCTAGACCTGATGCATCCGACCCTTAGCCTAATGGTAGGTGGTTTGGTATGAGGGCTTTTATTCAGATGGGAACTTGGAATCATTTCTCTGTGATCTTGGGCTTTGGAAGGAGCTAGATTAGGGTTGTGTTGGGAAGGAGAGAGATAGGAATTATAGAGTTTGCCTGATTTTTCAGTAAAAAAAGAATGTTAAAATTAGGGATAAGGTCCAGATAAGGCACCCAGGTGGGCAGTCTTAGGGAGGGAGCACTCACTGGATGGAAGATGCTTCTTTTCCTGCAGCTGGGTGTACCGTGCTGTGGGTCCAGCTGGCAGAGTGGCATCAGCCTATTCTCCTCTGACATAAATTTATGAATGCATCCAAATCCCAAGTGAGAAAGAGGAGTGTAAATAATTGGGAGGGTGGCATCAAAGAATAGAGAGCGGGGCCACATGAGGGTTGCTGCCAGGAGAATCTCATCCTTGGCCTCATCATCCCTGATGTTGCCCTCCATATCCATTAGCATGCAGACCCTTCCTTGGTCAGGAATGCAAGCACACTGCATACAGTACACACAGACACACATAGTTACAGGCAGCCTGAGACCCCCACAGATGTACCCTTAGACACATCCAGCTACCTATTTACTAATATTCTCATTGCCACTTTCAATTAACACACAAACAAACAAATATGCTCTTGCCCAGTGCTTTAGTCACTAATCATGGATATTGACACATCAAACACACACTATAATCTGTGTATTCTTACATTGATTATAAAAGCTAATTTAGACTATTGGCATAATTTTAGAAATAGAGACTCATATACATACTTGAAGAAATGGCCCAGTATGTTTCAAATGTATTCTCATTCTCACATAACCAGAAGGAAGTATTTCAAACACATACCCATTTTATTAACAGATCAACAAATGTCCAATGGATTCATGTCCCCACGTCTATTCAGAGATCAACAAATGGAATTTAAATGCATCTGGTTTTTTTTGTACAAATGCCAGCATCCATACAGCATGGGTTTTTTTTCTTTATACAAGCATTTCTTTCACTCCACCACTGAATAGGACTTTAAAATTGCAAGCAGTTCATTTAAACCAAAAGCAAGCAAACAAATGGAAGAAAAAACACATTATTGGGTAATTTTTGGACATTATTCTCATCATTGGTCATCATTCTCATCATTTATGTCGAGCGATAAAGATATAGCACCTACTCTTGCAAATATAAGAACTGAAAAATTGATTTACCCAGCAATTCAAACATGCCTCCATCCCTTGCCTAGATACGTCATAAACATATTTTACAACAAAACTAATGCATTAGTAAAAAATTATCTAATGTGCATAAAATATTATGTGTTTGAAAGAAATCAAAGAACCATACAAAATACTGAACTCAAAATCATGATATAAATGCTGGCATATTTAGGAGGATGGGTATTGATGATGCAACTTACTTTGAAATGCCTACAAAAAGTAAGAGATTTATAGATGATTGGGACTGATACATGCATATAGAGGTATATAATGAAGCAAGTATAATAAAAGATTATTGATATGATATAAGTGTTGGGTATACTTGTGTTCACTGTAAAAGTCTTTCAAAATTTTGGGGTAGTTGAAATTTTTCATCATAAAATTTTGGGACATTTTTAGTTAAAAAATTAAAGATGAAGAAACAGCTAATGCAATGTGTGCTTTGTATTGTTGTGTTTTCTAGAAAAAGATTATTTTTTTTGCAATGCTGGTGATTAAACCCAGGGCCTGTACCTGCTAGGCAAGTGTTCTACCACTGAGCTACATCCACAGCCCCTAGAAATTTCTAAGGTAGTCGGTATAGCATATAAATTTGTGTTTTCTGAGACTAATTCAGTTTGCTCTACCTTGCTCTTATTATCTTAGATTGTATCTGTTATGATCTCTATAACCTCATCATCAACCAACAAACCATTATTTTGAAAAATCAAAAATATGTAGCAAAACATAGAACGTTCTTTTGAAAGTACAATCCACATTTAGAATACCAATGAAAAATCCAGCCTAATACAGGTGATCTCATGTCTCAGTTTAAACCAAACCTGAGCATCTTTTGTATTAACCAGGTTAGAATGGGTTATGGGATAAACTTTCTGTATTTGGCATCTTGATGTCCTTTCATATGATTAAAGATAAGGATCAAATTTCTCAGCTGCAGTTTGTTTTGTCTGAGGCCAACTGTTTATATTCAACAAATGAACACTCCCTGCCACACTCACATCCCATTCCAGGGACTTGTGGTTCTGCCCTGAGTGTGCTCTCCAGCAGAGACCACAGAACTGTCAGCAGCTGTAATAGAGTATGACGGCTGCTTTCATGGCAGAAATAAATGGTGTCATGAAGAAAGGGGCGTCTGTTTTAGTTGAGCGAGTAAAGTTTTAGAAATATAAATAGGCTCCACATCAGTTCTAAAGCACTTTCCAGAGAAATCTGGCTCTCTGGCTTTGAAAGAGAAGATCATTCTAAAAGACTAGAATCTTTATTCATCAGAACTTGACAAGCTAGACTACTCTCAGCTTCAGTGATCTACAATGAGTTGACACTCGGCATGGTGCTGACTATGAAGATGAAAGCATTTTAAGAGTTTAAAATGCTAATGATACAATAATAATAAGATGAGTGAATTGTGCTTCCACCCTACTCAGGTTAGGGCTATTTACCCTCAAATCTGATCCTTGCCCTTCTGAGGCTCTTCTCCATATCACAAGGACCCAATCATTACTTGAAGAATCTTCCAAACTCCTGTATCAGCTGCCTTCTAGA
This sequence comes from Glis glis, assembly GCA_004027185.1. NCBI lineage: Eukaryota > Metazoa > Chordata > Mammalia > Rodentia > Gliridae > Glis > Glis glis. The sequence continues at coordinate 4,786 of PVJS01013172.1, read as the reverse complement.
CAGATTCAACATGTGGGAAGTATGGACAGGTATAGTGTGTGCCTCTTGGTCCACTGGCTCACCTTGGGCAATCTCCTTCATAGATCACACCTCTTCCATGACTTGAGCTTCTACTGGTTGTACTCACCTTGGCTGCAGTTCTGATAACCCCACCTTTGACTCTCCACTCTACAGGTGATGGTAGCTTCCTGTTGCTGCAAATCTCTAGGTGGTATTACCAACTGCTGGTCAGTTTCTCAGTTATTTCATAATCTGTGTAAACAATTTTCAAGATGACATTTATTCTGATTTATTATACTTGTTATTAGATCCCTGTCTCTCAGCCTCAATTCCATCTTCCATGCTAATATTTGTGATATTGCAGCTGAGGCACTTCGAACTGCATTTCTTCTTTACCAACTAGATCCCAAGATCTGTGCTAGGGGGACCTAACAACCTGGAGCAGGAAGGAGAGTCCTGTATCCTATTACTTTCTGTTGTCTGTTACCCTAGGAACACTTCTTCACACCAGCACCGGTGTTTAATTCCAGTTGTGTTAGTTGGTTCTATTTTGCAGCTTTCCAACATTCCTAGAACTAGTCGTACTATATTCTCTTAAGGACCTCAGAACAAGCCAAAGAAGCCCCCCACCCACCCAAACTCCTCAAGGGAGGAGGTCTCAATCATAGGCACCTCTCCTCTGAACTCTTAGGACCCAGAACCACCTGGATACCATCCACTCCTCAGAAATTTGAGTTTTGGCCTTGCAGCACTTCTCTTCTAAGCTTGTACCATTTAATGATTCCAAACCCTCCTTTTGCTCATCCAGTCCTAGGATCAGAAGCTACTTCCTGTAGTCTCTACCTCCAATGTTGACTTTGTATTCCCTTTTTGTCCTGTGTATACTCTAACACTTGGTTATCTATTCTTTACATTCATTTTTTCATTTATAGGAACTGTTGTGGTTCTTATGTTCTGATTGGACCACTGCATCTTGGTTTCATTTCCTGGATTAGATTGTGATTCATAAATATGAATTGAACAGCCACTAAATATGATGCACATCCTGTACATGTCAAATCTAAATGAATGAAATCTAAAATTGATAAAAAAAAATGTTGCCTCCTTGCTTTGATAGCAGGATTGAATGAGAGATGAATGCTGCATTGGGGTAAAGCATTTGTTGTGACTGAGGAAGACTGTCCATTTCCTGGATGGTCTACATTCTAGAAAGAGCTGCATGGCATTGTCTTAGATCTTGTCCCAATGAATATATGCCTTTCCGGGGGGGGGGGGATCTGGATTGTGAATGGGGTCATAAGCAACTGTACAAAGAGCAAATATGCACTAATTAATCAAGTGGGGAACAAGTGGAGGATGTGGTGAAGGCTTTTTAAATAATCTAGTAAAGCCACCAATGCAAGAGTCAGCTCTAAACATTTAATAGTCCCACTAAATAGCAGCTAACATTAGCACTAATTAATTATAAACTTTCTATGTATCCGTCTCTCTCTTTCCTGGAGGAGAAGTCAGAAACCGTGGTTACAAGTGAGAGCTGGGAAAAAGGGAAGGGCTGTCACTCTGAACGTGGGACAGTTTGACTATAACATGAGCCTGGACATCCTAATGACTCACCAGACCATATTTCATTATCTGACTATGACAAGAAAATGCAGGGAATTGAGTTTTGATCTAGTATTAAGAAAAACTAGCCCCACTAAATACATTTAAAGGGACAAGAAAAGTAAAAAATAGTTTATTTCTAATTGCACCTCATTCATTTATTGGGCTTACACATGTCATGCTGCATAAACCTGGGATCTCTTAGAAGGTGATAAGCTCCTTTCTTATAGTTTCTGCCCATCTATCTCCAGAAAATATTTTGTATTGAGTAGATAATTGTTCTGGCAGGTTGCTGAGTTCATTTTTAGCCAAATGAGCATACGATTTATGCTCCCAGCAGTCATTAAAGACCTCAGGAGATTAAAACCTCCCTGAATGATTTTCAGACATAAAGTCAGCATCATTCCTCTCTCTCCCTGGGGCTTGGAGTGAGATATAAAAGTGGCAGGCATGAATTCACTTTAGCAGATACGTTCTGAGGGTGTCTCTCCTCTGTCTGTCTTCTTGTGAACTCTGAAACCCTGTAGGGATGAGCCAGATGATCTCCTAAAGGCTGCCCCAAGAAAGGTGAAACTGGGTAAGAGGTAGGTGGGTAAGAGGTGAAGTGGGAGATGGGGTGGAGGGTATCTGACAGCAACATCTTACTAGAGTGAGCAGAGAGGATCGAAAGATCCCTGGACTTGGGGCTCTGCTTCTGGCACTAATTGATTGTACAGCCCTGTATGCCATGCTTCTCTAAATCACTTACTGGTCATCATCATCAACATCCCTGGAACCTCAAGCTCCAAAGGTAATGGTTTCTTTTTTCTTTTCTTTTTTTTTGTGTTGGGGGGTGGTACTGAGGATTGAACCCAGGAGCATTCTACCTCTGAGCTACACCCCAGCCCTTTATATTTTTTATTTTGAAACAGAGTCTCACTAAGTTGCTGAGGGCCTCACTAAGTTACCGAGGCTGGCCTCAAACTTGCGATCCTCCTGCCTCAGTCTTACAGAAAGGTCAAGGTTTCTATGAGTCATTAACATTACTGCAAATTCAGGGAGGGAAGGAGGACTCAGAACTCAGAAAAAGTTCAGAAGTCCATGACTCAAACTAGCAGCAGAAGCACACACGGTCTCGTTTTGCTATTGCCTTATGAATTCTGAGATAGCAAACTATAAGTCCCAGGAGATTAAAAGAATAGGAGAAATCAACTAGTCATAATTTCAGATGAGCCATGAATAGCTAACCATTTATAGTCTTTTACCATGATAGGGACTGAAAATTATAGTCTTTAGAGAAGACTTTTTTTAAAAGCTTTTATTGGTGCATTGTAATTATACATTATAGTGAGGTTCAAAGTGATACAAACATGTACACAGGTCTTGGTGAGTTTCCCTTCAAATCCCACCCTGTTACTCACCCCTCCCCATACATGAGGAGATTGGGAGGAGAAAAAGGAGACCTGATGAAGGAAAGAGTTCAAATAATGTTATGTCCATATATAAAAATACCACTACCAAATCTCATTAATATATACGGGTAGATGGGGGGAGCCGGGTGGGATCTGGAGGGAAACACATCAAGTGCTCTGGGCATGTGTGTTTGTATCACTTTGAACTTCACTATGATGTATAATTACAATGCACCAACAAATATATAAAATAAATAAATATAAATAATTGGGAGTAAATTAGGAGGCTATTATAGTCCAGGCAAGATATGAAAAAGAATCGGATTGCATGGGCATAGCATAATATGAATTATTTCTTTCATCGGTTCGCCCTTTTCCTCTCCCCACCTTCCTCCCTCAATCCCCTTCCACTGTTCTACTGGTCTCCCCTCATTTATCTAAAGTCCTATTTGTTTCCTATTTTCTCTCCAGTTTCCACATATGAGAGAAAACAATCTACCTTTGACTTTCTGAGACTGGCTGATCTCACTTAGCATAATATTCTCTAGTTCCATCCATTTTCCTGCACATGACATAATTTTGTTCTTCTTTATGGCTGAGTAAAATGTGGAACATAGACAAGCCTTTCTACACACCATCTTTGCCCTATTTCTTCCTCTTTTCTTTACCTTAGCAAACCCTCATAGATATGTATTGCTTGCCTGGAAATTAAAAAGCAAACTACCATAAAAGAGCATCAATGTGATAATGTATTCCAGAGAATATTCTTTTTAAAAAAACAGCCATAAAGAAAAATCAGGTCTAAAAATAGATATACAGTTTTCCAGGCTCACACAGCCAGTATGTACCAGAGCCAGGAGTAGACCATTAATAATCACGACCTCCCCAGCCTAGGGGGCCTTTGTCCTAAACCTCCCTGCTCCTATTTGGCTTCAGTAACATAAAGGTTCTCAGTTCCCTGGGCAGAAGAAATTGAGTCTACCTTGCAGTCATGTGTGTTTTGCATCATTTTCTTCATCTGTGTCTGCCCTGAGCCACTCCTAAGAATACCCTCTTTGTTCAAGAGTACCTGAAAAATCTTCATCCAGAAATCCATACCCCATTTTCCTTTTCTGCCTTCCTCTCCAATGCCTTAATGATGCTTCAAGGATGTGTGTAAAAGATTAGAGAGTCCTATATATCTGTATGTAAATTGTGGTTTTATTACCTACTCGCCAGGAGCTGTAAGGCAAGCTGATCCCACTTTGGTCCCACCATGCACAGAATACTTCTTTAAGCCTGTTTTCTTCTGCCTTCTCTTTCTGTTCCATTTAAATTATCTCGATTCTCTTCTGTGTTTTCTGATTATCTTCTATGTGGTTCAACAAGAAGAATTAGGGCATAGGTGGGAGAAACCAAAGACAAGTAAGGTTGGCCAGTCTTGGATCCCAAAGAATCAGTCTGGGGGGAGACAGGCATCCGCAGACCTAGCTCTAAGAGCAGAAGAGATGTAATCAATGTAAGCAGAGTGGTGGCCACTGACTTGCTGGAGCCACAGTACACATGAGATCTGTACAGCCCTGGAAAGTCCAGAAATGCTTCCTGGATTTGCACAGCAATCCAGCATTTCTTAAAGCTTTAGCTACCCAGGGCTTTCAGGTCCTTTTATTCTCCACTCCTATTCGAAAGTATTTTGAAAGCATAGTCTGATTTTGCATTTTTAGAGGCTAGAAAGGATGGATAAAGGAAGACAGTGGTATGCTTTTCTGGAGTCTTCCCTAAAGAGGGTGCCCTATATGTCTGACATATATCTT
>PVJS01013171.1:0-42534 GCA_004027185.1 Glis glis | reverse complement strand
TAAAACAGAGATGAGTCTTCTCTTTACTTTCCTAAAAGCACTTTTTCTTAATGCAGAGGTCACAAAAGTGTGTTTGTATTAACATAGGTATTTTTCTAGAAGTACTTATTTCATACAGTGTAAAAATCTGCTCTGAAATGTGAGTCAGTGTCAGATGGATGACTGTTAAGACATAGGTATGGAAGTCTTAAAGGGCAGGACACTCCTTCTAATACCTGTCATATGGATAAAATAAAAACCCAAATAAAGAAGCTTATGCTTCTCACTGCATCCAGTTTCATAAGCAGATACTTAGTAATGGCTGAGGCAGTATGTTTAACGTGGCAAGGCTCGCTGATTTGTCCTGAGTTTTCACGGTGTTTATGAAGGTGCTAATAATAGAAGGCATGGCTTATGTCAAAACTTAGACCAGAGCCAGGCGTGGTGGCACATGCCTGTAATCCCAGTACTTGGGAGACTGAGACAGGAGGATCCCAGGTTCAAGGTCAGTCTTAGCAACTTAGCAAGACCCTCAGCAACTTAGAGATACCCTGTTTCAAAATAAAAAATAAAAAAGGGTTGGGGGTGTAGCTTGGAAGTAGAACACCCCTGGGTTCAATCCCCAATACCAAACAAACAAGAAACCTTGGACCAGAAACCAACTTCCTCTGAATCAACATCTACCCATTCTAAGAGCAATGTGCTGGTATGTGAAGAAATATTATAAACAAATACATTATGCTTCTGAAAATAGGTAGTGGATACTAAATTGTGTTGAAACAGCCCAGAAACATAAATCAATATTGTATAAATTTAATTTCATTAAAAATTAAAAAAATAATTTTCAAATTTAAGGTACACATCCCAAATAGTCATAGCAAGTTAAAATTATTGTTATACCAGTGGACTCTTCTTATTCCTAACCTAATGAGCAAGTTACACAGGTTACTCTATTTGTACAAAGACTCTAGTACTCCAGTGTTTCTCTCCACCTCAGACTTCTTTCTGTATTCTGTTCATCTCCATCTCTTTCCTGTCCCTACTTTTGTCTTCCCCTGTCTCACCCCCATCTCCAGTTTTGGCCACAGATGGGAACAGGTGCATAGCAGCAGTATCAGGCATCTCCTCCTCCCAGATCTCTCGAGCCCCAGGCTTGAGCTCCCTGACTGTCTCCACACAGTGCCTTCTCTTTCCCTTATCCTGAGATTGGAAGGATCCCCCAGGGCCTGGACCACCAGTGGTGATGATGATCTGTATTATTTCAATTTTGCTCCACAATGCACACAGGCTAACATCAACTGATCATACTGAACATAAGATTTCGCCTGCTTCTTCAGGTACAGGAGAACTGGGGCTTGATGATGAAGTTAGTAGTAATTACAGGAGTTACCTTGTTTATGTTTACATCATTAACAACTTTAAATTACATCCTAATCATTTCTGTTTGGCTTAACAAGCAAACACGATTTTCCTTTCAGCTGCTGTGCTGCTTTGGTCAAATGACAGTGTTCTTTACCTAAGCCTACCCTAGAGATTATCTGGTAACAATTGCCAGTCAGCCCAGCCTTAAAATTAAATTTCCCTTCTGGATATCTAGACCAGAATGGGCCCCAATCTTTTTTGTAATCCAACAGAAAACTGAAAAACCCCACAAAAACCATAGCATTTTTCTTCCTATCTGGAATTCCAAGAGGACATGAGAGTCATATATGCATTTAACTCAGACACCTATAGTACAAGAGGGGATACGGCACGACCAGACGGTTCTCCATTGTCACACACCAGTCCCTGTGGCTGATGATGCTCAGAAGTCAACTTAAAGGGCGCCATCACCCGAGAATGTCCAACAGCAACATTTTACATCACTGAGGAGTTTATGAAGCCCTGAGAGAGGGGCAGGAGAGTAAGACCATATTTATTCTCAAATGTTTTGACTACGAAAGCAGAATATAATTTCAAACCAATACCATATCCTGAACATAAAACTGAAACTCATTTATTTTCCTTGAAAATTAGGTATCTAAGTCAATAAATTAAAATACATATAAGTCTTTTATATGAAGACACTTGGTTTTGGTTTTTGACAATGACTTTTTTTGTTTCACCACACGAAAGCAGCTCGCTCTCGTAACATGCGGACACCAAAGCGCTGCCATTCTCGCTGATAAATCCACAGTTCCTGAGTTGTATCCAAACACGCCAGCACCGCCCCTCCTTTCCATGCAATCAGCCGGGGATCCATGTCCTATACAAGAGATAAAACTACATAAGCGTAAAAAGATAAGACATATATGGCACCTACTCTGATTTAGGGGAGAATCCCTGAGAAGCGAGGCTGTCCTGTGTTGAAGACAGCAGGGCTCGCAGACCTCTGTTCAGTTCAACTGATGAACTTTCTTCATCTTTATTACTGAAGATGCTACTCTTCACTACTATTCCATAAGTAGTCAGGCCCTATAGGCATGGTCACATGTAACAAAATAACCCTGAGAAAAGAACACTGCCAGGAATTGTAGTGAGATTTAATGAAATACAGACTTGATCTATTTCTTGACTCCTAAGTATATGTTTCTTCTCAAGACAGTTCAAGCCAAAAAGATCCTTAAGAATCTTACTCCTTACTATGGCGGATATAAAAATGGAGCTGTTCTGGCTGTCAAAATATGAGAGCAGTTTCCTCCTCGACCCGCCTGATCCTTTCACAAAGGTGGAAGTCAGGTATGGCAGGAGCCAGAACCAGGAATCTAGTTCCTTGGCCCAGAGCTCCTTCTGCTACATCTAAGACATGCTAAAAGCACCTTTTCCACTGCCCCAAGCCCATGCCTCCCAGGATTTTATCTGTCTACATACAATTAAAAATAACTAATGCTAGTTTCATTTGCATCCAGTCCAACTTGCACCAAGAAACAACACACCTTGGGTCTTGTGATCACATCCACATTTTCAATAATTCTCCTGAATGAAGGTGGCATTTTGTTGAGAATTCTGTGCTGCAGAAACTCTTGCGCTTTATGAAACATCAAACCACCTCCTACCACCAGTATGGAGCTGTACATCTTCTTTTTAGTATCATCAGACGCTGAAATGACATTGACATCCCTTCCACTTACCCACCACCTCCACAACGGACCAAGCCACCATCATTTCTTATTTGCACAAGTGCAATCGCCTCCTAAGACCTCACTCCAACCCACCTTGTGAAACAGACCTGAGCATGTCGCTGCCCCGCCTTCCTACTCGCAGGATTTGTACCAGACTTGTTAGGGGACCATGAGGCCCAGTACAATGTGGTCATTCATCCCATTCTCTAGCCACATCCCCACACCCTGATTCACAGCCACTCTGGTCTTTAAAGGCTTCTTTTGCCTGGAATGCCACCCCATATGAGACTGCCAGCCCCCACGCAGCCCCTTCTATCAACCACATGGTTCTTCTTCAGAAAGCTTTCCCTGACTCCCAACTGCCATACCTTCCCCAGAGGAAGTAAAAATCCTTTATTAAATCTATCAATCAGAAGGTCTCATCAGGACCCCTTAATCCAATGTTGTAGCACCCACCATAGTTGCAGTCTCACATCTGTGTGATAATTTATGTTGCTCTCTTTCACTATGGCAAGGCAAGTACTGAGTAGGTGCTTGATTTTTTTTTTTTTTTGGAAATGGGGATTGAACTCAGGGGCATTCTACCTCCAAGCTACACCCTCAGCCCTGTTTTTTTTTTTTCTTTGAAATAGGGCCTCACTAAGTTGCTGAGGCTGGCCTCAAACCTGTGATCCTCCTGTCTCAGGCTCCCAAGTACTGGGATTACAGGCATGTGCTACTGTGTTTGCCTTTTAGTAGTTTTTGAATAAGTATGCTACATTGCATAAATGTCCACTAGGCTGAGTCAATTCATTTAACTGCTACCTCATTTCACTGCTACATCCCACTCTCCCCAAATGTGCTTACAGCAGCAGTCTATGCTATGAAGGATGGCTTTATCAAGGCCCAGGGCTTTCCCTTCGAACAATGAGATGGCAGTCTTCCTTGACATTAGCGCGGTGAGAGCTTCCTCGGAGTCATTGCCAGCCATCAGGCAGTCTCCCTGAGAGGACCCCAAATCCACCTCCTGGGAATGGAGTCTTTCTGGAAGATCAGAGGACTGGCCACGAAGATCCCCTTCAAATCCAATGGGTTTGGATGCAGATTTTCGGTCAGCGGTAGCTTTTGCAGACTGCAAACCAATCAAAAGGACAAGTAGACTGTATGAGCACAACAGAACACACTGATGTTGTCTAGCTAGATCCCACCCCTCCCACCCTACTAATATGCACCTTTATAAAACAAAAGCCACCAGGGTATGCACACAACCGTCTAGCACCCACTACTAGATAACCTGGGGGGAGGGGCTGAGTATGCTCCGGCAACTCCAAAGCAATCTCTGCGGGCAGGGCAGGACTCAGAACCTTACTCCCTGGTTGTGTTTGAAAACTGAAATGTCAACACAGGTAGATATTCTTCCCTGTAAACTGAGCTTTCAAGTGGAATACTTCAGTGGGATTCATGGACCAATGGCTATTATGGAATTCTCATTTTCAGATTCTATCTACTACCTCGTGCTTGTCCCTGGGGTGGGAGTAAAGACTAGAAAAGGTTTACAGCCCTCATCATAAGCTTCAGATGTTTCATTAGCAGGTAAGACCTTTAATTTGTATTCCTACACCAGACCTCCTACCATTACTGGGACTAGCAATGGACCAAAAAAAACCCAACAACTCAGTTCTTTGCCTATGTCACTCTCTTTGCCTATGTCACTCACATACCTTTCAAATTATAAATAAAATATAGGTGAGATTTTACTGGATAAAATACTAAGCAGATAATATAAGTAAATAACATATCCCAAAAGGAAAATTTCTTTATTAAAGTAATTCTTAAATATGTGGACTGGTATTCAGAAAATTGAATTAGGGCCGGGCGTGGTGGCGCACGCTTGTAATCCCAGTACTTTGGGAGGCGGAGACCGGAGGATCCGGGTTCGCGGCCAACCTCAGTGCGCATGCGCGCACACAATCGATCGATCTCTCTTCTCTCTCTCTCTTTCTCTCTCTCTACCTAGCGAGGCCCTCCGCAACTTCGTGAGACCCGGTTTCAAAAATAAAGCATAAAAAAAAATAGGGCTGGGGGCGTAGCGCGGAGGTAGAACGCCCCTGCGTTCAATCCCCGGTACCACAAAAAAAAAAAAAAGAAAATTGAATTAATGTCTGCTGAACAGATTTTTCTGTCATCAGATTTTAAATTCAGATTTCAACAGAGTGTACACCTGTAATCACAGCTATTCAGGAGACCAAGGAAGGAGCATAGCAAGTTTGAAGCCAACCTGGGCAATTTAAGGAGACCCTGTCTCAAGATAAAAATTATAGCTGGGCATGATGGTGCATGCTTACAATCCTAGTACCTAGGAAGCTGAGACAAGAGGATCATGGGTTCACAGCCAGTCTCTCAGCAACTTAGAGAAGCCTTCAGCAATTCAGTGAGACTATTTTAAAATAAAAAATAAAATAGGGCCAGGGGTGTGGTTGAATGGTTGAATCCCAGTACCAAAAAAAAAAGAATAAAAAATTAAAGGTGTGGGGGTGTTGCTCACTGGCAGAGCACTTTTCTAGCAAATGCAAGGCCCTGGGTTTGATCCCCCCATACTACCTATCACCAAAAATAAATAAATAAATAAATAAATAAAAATTCAGACTTCATTTCATCTACAGTCCCCAAAATAGCAACAGGGTTATTAGTCAGCTGGAAGATTGCAGTGATCGCAGTGATCTATTAATTCTGGACAAACTTCTCCTTCAGGGACAAAGCTGTCTCTTCTCCCACCAGAATTGCCGTGGACCTGTTCTTGCTTGCTCTGTGTGGCCAGCAGGTAATGCTCATCGTGCGGGTCCTCAGGATCGCCCTGGGATCTGTGCTGCAAAGTCGTCATTTTCTGTCCAACGATTCCAAAGGTTGCCGGGTAAAATAGAGCCATTGGAGCCTGAGCATGGAAGGAAAACAGGTATCAGAAAAAGTTACGGCCCCTGGGAACTAAATGGATCCACTAAATTTTGTTCTTCCAAAAGCCACCTGGCAGACGAATGCTCTTAGTCAGTCTGGGCAGCGTTCCCTTTTGTGAGGGGGAGTCTCTCTCCAGTACACAACAGATCAGAAAACTCACCATCATCCAACTGAATGGGTTGCTGTGACACCACGTGTGGGCATCTCTAAGCAAGTATAAAATAGGTACCTGAGAATCTATTATAAAATTTCTTAATAAGAATGGTGCCTTGCTAACAACTCACCACAAGCTGACAAACTGCAAAGATGGTCCTCAGATTTGTCTGACCTGTACTGACAGTGGCTTAAATGTTGGTTTAGGGGATAACCTACAACCAGTTGCCGCACAATGTTCCCAGCAAGTGCATATTCTCTCAGTTTGACTGGACCTGGATGGATGCTTTCTTTTTACCCATGGAAATATATACCCATCTGGTTACCTGGAGTTTTTCATCTCCTAATCGAAACTGGTAAAGTAAGGCGGGGGAATCTGGATGTCGAATCTGGAACTCATGGTCCTGAAGCCCAGAGATGTCCTGATTCCAGGAAAAGATGCTGTCAGTGAATCAGTAAGAATGCATGTAAACTCCTCAAATTATGCATAAGCTGCTCCATCATCTAAATCTCACATATTAAAAAAGCCACCCTTGATTTCTGTCCCACTCTCACTGTAATTTAATAAAACAAGACTTCAACTGTACTTTGCTTTCCTATTAAACATTTCTTGGTTTCCAGCATCTGCATTTTTCATTTTTCTCATTCTTGGTAAACATTAATATAGATATTAACTCCAATCAATAAGCAAATTCTCTCAACAACTGAGAAATTTGCATTTTGTTTCTTAGATTTTTAAAATTTATTATATTACCCCCAAAAAGGTCTAAAACAAAAAGTAAAAAAGGTAGCAACCCATATACATATAGCAATGATTAAACAATAACTATTTATGATACTTAGAAAATGCTGCATTTAATTAAATGTCTGTACCTATGAATTTACCTAGTACATTCATTATACCTAAAGTTTTATCTTCATCCTTTATCAGAACTTCTACCCACAGAGAAATGTACTAAACTATCTTTCCTTAAAACAAGCTGTGTTTTCCTGGGCCTGAGACACATCCTCCCCACCCTGACTCCACTGAAAAGCTCTCACTCCTTAAGAGCTTCAGCTACAAGGCTTTATCAACTTGGGCTAGAAGAGTGGCATAATACTGTTAAATTTTTAAGTTATCTTTTAAATATTGCATTTTTCCTAGAAAAAAAATAATCAGCAACACTGATTTTGCTCCCACCTGATCTAAATGACAAAAAGTTTCTTTAAGGTGCTGCAGAAGGAGGCAATCCATTTTATTTGTTAACTGGCATTCTCTGTATGGGAACCCAGCTCGCTGCATGAGCCAGTAAAAACATCTTGACACATCAGATCCCCCATATGCCAGACAGAGCCTAAAGTTAAGAGAAAAGGGCAAATAGTTAATCTGTCAGTTATGAAGGTACAAAGGGCCCAGTGTGGTGATGCATGCCTATAACCCCAGTACTTGGAAGGCTGAGACAGGAGGATTGCAGGTTCGAAGCCAGCGTCAGCAGTTTAGCAAGGTTCTCAAAAACTTAGTGAGACCCTGTTTCCAAATAAGAAATAAAATATAGGGCTGAAGGTGTAGCTCGGAGGTAGAATGCCTCTGGGTTCAATCTCCAGCACCACACACACAAAAAAAACGGTACAAAGAGTGTTTTAAGAATTCCATTTAGGGGGCTGGGCGTGGTGGCACACACTTGTAATCCCAGTACTTGGGAGGCGGAGACCGGAGGATCCGGGTTCGCGGCCAGCCTCAGCTACTTAGTGAGGCCCTCCGCAACTTCGTGAGAAGCGGTTTCAAAATAAAGGATACAAAATAGGGCCGGGGGTGTAGCTCAGAGGTAGAACGCCCCTGTGTTCAATCCCTGGTACCTCAAAAAAAACAAAACAAAACAAAAAAACAAAATAAAAAAAGAATTCCATTAGGTTCAGTGAAACACAGCAAGTTTCAAGAAATGTTTGTTTTAAGAATTGAATGAAAGGATGGAAGGGAGAAAGGGAACTTTAGCCAAAACCAGTAGCAGGGCACCTGGAAGTACTCATGCTATTTGTAAAAAGTTTTCAAGACACAGAATCACACTATTGAGATCCAGCTTGCCAGGTGTGGTGGCACACACCTATAATCCCAGTACTTGGGAGGCTGAGATGGGAGGATCACAGGTTTGAGGCAGCCTTGACAGCTTAGTGAGACACTGTTTCAAAAAACAAAACAAAACAAAACAAAAAACCAAAAAGGCTGAGGTTGTAGTGTGGAGGTAGAACGCCCCTAGGTTCAATCTCCAATACAAGAAGAAGAAAAAAAAAAAAAAAGGATTCGGCTCATTTTCAAGTCAATGTACGTTCACCATATGACAGTTTTTTGGCTGTCTGTACTCAAGCATATAAAGGTGGCGGGTACTGACAATTTAAAGCAAACTTATAAAAGAAAGTTGAGAGAAAACTGAAGGTTTCTACAATGTGGAAAAACCACTGCAATATTATGTTAGTGGTAGGAGACAGGGTTCTAGCATTTTCTCCACACTTTAAGAACCACTAGCATTAGATAATCCAAACAATGTTCCAGTCACAGTAACTCCTACTGGGCTTTAGAAGGTGGTGTACACTGGGGTAGATGGCAGTAGATTAACCATTTGTAAACTGCTTGAACCCGCTTTTAAATTTTTTTCTATACCTTGAAATTTGTTGCCTAATGTGGGGAGCAGGAAAATGCCCTCTCAGGACACAAAATGCTGCAGAGAATGTGTGCACGCATCACCTGATTGGATTCACTCGTGTCCAGTGTCCCAGGAGGGATATGCAGCAAACCCGCTACTGCCAGTTATTGTATTAGCTCACTTCATACTGATGACGCACAGGGAGATAGCGACCATAAATCATCCCTCACTAAGACAAGAAAAGCAGATACTCGAAACACTAGCTGGGGGGAGAATTCAGATTGAAAGAGCCTGTTTTCTCCTCCGTGACTTGCCTGGTAAAGCTTCGCTATGAGGTGGGACTATTCCCCTATGGCAGACCATGACAAACGCCAGGGGCTGATGTCTCTGCTCCCTCTGCGGGAAAGCAAACAGCACACACCGGGACTCTCAGGAGCTACTGATCTGAATTCATACTAGAAAGTTCCAACGAGCTGGGTTTTTTGTTTTGTGGTACTGGGTATTGAACCCAGGGGCATTGTACCTCTGAGCTACACCCCCAGCCCTGTTTTATTTTTATTTTGAAACAGGGTCTCACTAGGTTGATGAGAGTCTCACTACTTGCTGAGACTGTCCTCGGAACCTGCAATGGATCCTCCCGTCTCAGCCTCCCAAGTACTGGGATTAGAAGTGTGTGGCACCAGGCCTGGCTAAATGAGCTATTTTTAACCTTGCTAGAATTTGCCCTTCTACAATCTTGCTGGTTTCCTATGCAGACTTTTGAAAACGTAACTTCTTACAAATAATTTCTAAACTCTGATGATCTGAACAGACCACGAGGGGAGGGGGATGAGTAATGCCACCTCCCAAATTCTTTACCGAGTGTTCCGATGAGACACCCCGTCTTCCACACAGCATACGCTTGTCTTCTGGTCCCCAACATCTACAATACATGTGCTGCTTAAGCCACTTCCAAAGGTGGCACACACGGACTCCTGATGGACCACGATCCCTAAAACACAAAAGGTAGAGAGAGGAGCAATAAGTTAGAGAGCAGTACAGATCGTAAAACAAATAATCAACTAAAGCCAGGGGCCTAGAACCCTCTAGGCAATCATCTAAGCACACAGATCCTTTCAAAACAGGCATTTGAACAAATCAGCAAATTAGATTAGCTTTGTCATTGAAAACGAAGATCAATTTTAGCTGGGTGTGGTGGTACACACACAAATACAAAAAGAATAATTTCATTTAAAGTAGGTCTTGCAGGGAGTGGTGACACATGCTTGTAATCCCAGTACTTGGGAGGCTGAGACAGGAGGATCTGGGTTCGTGGCCATCTTCAGCTACTTAGTGAGGCCCTCCGCAACTTAGAGGGACCCTGTTTCAAAATAAAGAATAAAAAATAGGGCTGGGGGTGTAGCCCCGAGGTAGAATGCCCCTGGGGTTCAATACTCAGTACCACACACACAAAAAAGAATAAAAAATAGAGCTGGGGGTGTAGCTCAGAGGTAAAATGCCCCTGGGTTCAATTCCCAGTGCCCCCCCCAAAAAAGTAGGTCTCGCCAGGCATGGTGGCGGTGGTGCACGCTTGTAATCTTAGTAGTTCGGAGGCTGAGACAGGAGGATTGCAGGTTCGAGGACAGCCTCAGCAACTTGTGAGGCCCTCCGCAACTTAGTGAGACCCTGTTTCAAAATAAAGAATAAAATAGGGCTGGGGGTGTAGCTCAGAGGTAGAATGCCCCTGGGGTTCAATTCTCAGGAACACACACACACACAAAGAATAAAAAATAGGGCTGGGGGTGTAGCTCTGAGGTAGAATGTCCTTGGGTTCCATCCCCAATACTGCAAAAAAAAAAAAGGGGGGGAGTAGGTCTCACTGCAGGGTAGGGGTGTAGCTCAGTGGTGAGGCACTTCTTTACATGCATGAAGCCTTGGATTCGATCTCCAGCACCACAGAAGAAATACATAAAAACTTTTTTTTTTTGCAGTACTGGGGATTGAATCCAGGAGCATTCTACCTCCCAACTACACCCCCAGCCCGATTTTTTTATTCTTTATTTGGAAACAGGGTCTCACTAAGTTGCAGAGGCTTCACTAAGTAGCTGAGGCTGGCGACGAACCTGTGATCCTCCTGTCTCAGCCTCCCAAGTACTGGGATTACAAGGGTCACCACCAAGCCGGGCAATAAAAATTTTTTAAATAAAGGAGGTCTCACTAGAATATCACACATACCTGAAAAACCCATCTTCATTAGTATCATGTTCACTAGTTCTTTCACATGCTGTTTATTATAGATATCAGGAATTAACAAGATACATCTATAATACTAAAAAACAAAACAAAAAAAGGTGAAAGGGTTAACATTCAAGTCAAGTCCAACCACACCAGGCTTGTCTGTAGGGAGGCTTTTGTCCACAGGAGCAGCAGTGGTGGCTAAAGAATCAGAGTAAAAATTCCAACTCAGAGCCATCCTTTGGGTTTCATGAAGAACCAGGAAATGCTAACCCTACACACCCATCATCTCAAACTTGTGAAATGAAAAATAAGACAACTAATGAGTCCAAGTAAGTACAGAGAGAAGGCATAAAGCCTGATGACTTCCGAGTAGTGACAGACACCAAAGAAACCTAACAAGAACAAGAACCAGAGGGTAGTAAAGTGAGGAAGAAAAGATGTTCTCAACACCCTGAGGTCAAGAACGCTACAGGAAGAACACTATGTTACAAACAACTCAGTGATATGTCAGTTGTACTAACCAAGAATTTTTAAGACAATCCAAATTACTGGGAATTTTAGTTTACCTTTAAATCTTTCAGAGGGATTTCCAAGTATTTTTGTATTGCATGAGACCATATTACTTCAATATCTGCCAGAACAGCTGTAAGGGAGCCCCCAGGTCCCGGGTGAATATTTAACTGACCTCTTCTGATAGGCCAGTGGATATTGTAACAGTCCAATGGATTAACATACAAGGCCTAGAAAAGGAGAGGTGGGAGAGGGGTACATTGTTAATGGGGTTTTCTGGATTCACACCCAAAAACTCAAGATCAGAAATTAACATTAACACTTCGTGAAGGAGGGGCTGAGGAATGTAGCTCAGTGGTAGAGCACTTACGCAGCATGCATAAACCCCTGGGTTCAATTCCCAGCACAGAAGGGAGAAGGATACTAGAAACAATGTTTTCTGGATGTTCTAGATGTTGAGTGTATTGAATAATCCAGGTGTCAGTGTAACTATCTGGTCCTTAATGTAGGATTACAGAATGCTAGGAAATAACTGGAACTCAGTAGCAAAGTGATTTTAGTAGGAAGGTCATGTTTTCCTTCTTTCAGTTCATTGCAAAGAAATTTCCTACCTCTTCTCCTACCAAATACTCAGGGTGATGAGATGTGTTTGTCCACTTATTTCCAGAACAATGATCTAAAATTGCAGGTCGCATCTGCTTGTTGTAGGCACGCGCCTAAAAACAAAGAAAATCAGAAAATTACTTAATTTATACAAAAAAGGGAAGGGAAAAGTATAAAAGTCTTCTTTGCTCCTCTCTCTCACAGATCAGACACAGCAGCAAATTTTAATCACAAATCCCAAATACTGGGCAAAATATTCACTGGTCCCAAAAAGACTCTCTTGCCCTTTTCTACCATCTTGATTTTACCCATGGTTTTCACATCTAGGCTGTGAGTCAGTCAGTCCAAAATTACACCATATTCTGCTTAAACTTGAATATAAATCTACATATAATACAGACTCATGTGTACATTGGTTTATCATATTAAATTCAAGAATACTGAAAGAATACAGCTTCCCATCAACATCCTGGATAAATTTTCATCAGCTTGCCTGAAAGAAACACCACCTTCTAAGTTGCCTTAGCCGGGCATGGTGGCGCACGCTTGTAATCCCAGTACTTGGGAGGCTTAGACAGGAGGATCTGGGTTCGCGGCCAGCCTCAGCAACTTGTGAGGCTCTCCACAACTTAGTGAGACCCTGTTTCAAAATAAAGAATAAAAAATAGGGCTGGGGGTGTAGCTCAGAGGTAGAATGCCCTTGGGTTCAATCCCCAGCACCACAAAAACAAAAACAAAAACTAAGTTAGTTGCCTTGCCTAAGCATTTGTGTCACTGATTCAGATTTTCTATAAGGAGCTACAAAGTTTTATTTTATTTTATAAAGGAAATCCCATCTTGTATTTGCATAATGATATAGGAAAAGTATATGAATGGTATTACAAGTCATGTGCCACATAACAATGTTTGGTAAATGATAAACCATATATACAACATTATAATGGAGTTGAAAAATTCTAATCACATATGGACATGACACAGCATAACATCTTACTCAGTTGTTTTTGGTGATGTTGGTGTAAACAAACCTACTGCACTGCCAGTCAAATGAAAGTACAGCACACAGAATTATGTACAGTACATAATCTCTGACTAGTAACAAAGTGTTACTGGTTTATGTATTTACTGTACTATAATTTTATAGTTATTTTTTAGTATATTCCTTCTACACACATGTTATCTGTAAAAGAGCGTTAGGCAGGTCCTTCAGGAGGTATTTCAGAAGGAATTGTTATCATAGGAAAGGATAGTTCCATGAGTGTTACGGCCCCTGAAGACCTCACAGTGGGACGAGATGTGTGGGAGGAAGACAGTGGTATAATCATCCTGACTCTGTATGGGCTTGGCTAATGTGTACGCCCGTGGCTTAGTTTTTATTTTGGTACTGGGGATTGAACCCAGGGGCATTCTACCTCTGTGCTACACCCCCAGCTCTATTTCCTCCCTTCCTTCCTGCCTTCCTCCCTCCCTCCCTATTTATTTATTTTGTATGTGGTACTGGGGATTGAACCCAGGGGCATTCTACCTCCAAGCGACACCCCCAGTCCTATTTTATTATTTTTTTAAATTTTGAAACAGGGTCTCGCTAGGTTGATGAGAATCTCACTACTTGCTGAGTCTGCCCTTGAAACTGCGATCCTTCTGTCTCAACCTCCCAAGAACTGGGATTAGAGCTATGCACCACCACACCTGGGTTATTCTTTATTTTAAAACACAGTCTTGCTATGTTGCTGAGGGTCTCACTAAGTTGATGAGAGTGGCCTCAAATCTGAGATCCTCTCATCTTAGCCTCCCAAGTACTGGGATTATAGGCATGTGCTACCATGCCCAGCTTGTGTCTTAGTAAAAAGAAAAAAAATTTTAAATAGAAATAGCTATAAAGAAAATAACTTTTGTATGGCTCTACCATGTGTTCATGTCTTAAGCTGTGTTATTACAAAAGAGTAAAAAGTTTAAAAAAACCTTAAAGTTTACAAATAAAAAAGTTCCAGTAAGCCAAGGTTAATTTATTGTTGAAAAACTAAAAAAAACAATAAATGGGAGTGTAGCCTAAGTATATAAAGTCTGCAGCAGCGCACAGCAATGTCCTAGGCCTTCAAACTCACTCTCCATCCACTGACACCCCGAGCAACTCCTAGTCATGCCAACTCCATTCATGCTGAGTGCCCTACACAAGTATGCCATATTTTGTCTTTTATGCTGGAATTTTACTATACCTTCTAATCTTTAGATGGACAAATACTTTCCAATGTGCTACAACTGCCTAGAGTAATCAGTATAGTAACTTGCTGTATGGTTTGCAGCCTAGGAGCAACAGGCTGCAACAGCCTAGTGTGTACAAGGTTATACCATCTAGGCTTTTAGAAATATACCCTGCTACGTTCACCCAAGAATAAAATCGTCCAAGGACGCATTTTTCAGAATATGTCCCCACAGTGAAGAGTTCTATTGACTGTATGATATAATAGACGTGGGAAAAGAATAGATCTGAAGAAAAACTTGACTAACCTGTTCGGGGGACACCGGAATCCTCCTTGTGCCATTGGACATCTTTTTAGACCATATTGCTTGATCCACCATTTTAAGGCCGTTTTGTCTTTGTTCATTACTTTCAGGTTTCTGGGGGGGGGGAAGGGATGAAAGATGAACAGTAAAAAGGATTTAGCAAAAAAGAGAAAGCACTATGGCAAGCTACTTATTTAATCCATCATTTGGAAATGCATCCTCATCAACAAATAGCATTTCCTTAATCTTTGTCATCTGTAGTAATCTTTAGAATTCCAAGTAGTATTTTATTGTAAATAAAAAAAGTAAAAATGGAACCTTGACCAAAACCCAACTATTTGTAAAAAATCTATAACCTCAGTGACTTTGGATTGATAAAATTTTTCACAGTGCTAATCAAAGCACAATTACTCTATAATTTCAAAGCATTTCAGAGACTCTTCTATACATCTATATAATTCTCATGTTTATAATTTTGTAACAATGTTACATTCCATCTATACATTGTGTTTTGATTAATTAAGCATTCAAATTACAGTGATATTACAGACTCGTATGTGGGCAAGTTTTATTCAAACTTACAACCGGACTTCAGTATATTCTGCTAGTTACACTAAGCAAAACAACCCTAAGGTTTACAAGTTTACTATTACAGTTACAAAAATGTAAATTCCTAAAACCTCCTGTCTCAGCCTCCCAAGTACTGGGATTACAGGTATGTGCCAACACACCTGGCCTCTGAATGTATGATGTTAACTGAGTGACAATTCTTTATCTTCCATTAGCCCGTTAAGTCCTAAGTTTTTTTTTTTTTGGCGGTACCAGAGATTGAACCCAGGGGAATTCTACCTCCGGGCTACACCCCCACCCTATTTTTTATTCTTTATTTTGAAACAGGGTCTCACTAAGTTGCAGAGGCCTCACTAACTAGCTGAGGCTGGCCGCAAACCCGGATCCTCCGGTCTCAGCCTCCCAAGCACTGGGATTACAAGTGTGTGCCAAGTTTTCAATTCTGCAAACATAATAATTATTTCAAAGTTACCATAAATAGTATATTTATCGCTCAATTTACATTTTTATACATGTGTCACATCTGGGATGATAGGACAAAATGGGTTAAAGATAACCTTTATGGCCGGGCATGGTGGCACACACCTGCAATCCCAGTACTTGGGAGGCTGAGACAGGAGGATCGCACGTTCAAGGAAACTTAGCCAAGTACTGAGACTCTCATCAACCTAGCGAGACCCTGTTTCCAAATAAAAATAAAAATAGGGCTCAGAAGTAGACTGTCCCTGGGTTCAATCCCTAGTACCACACATACAAAAAGATACCTTTATGAACACCCAATTAATCTTGATAAATAAAAGAAAATTGGATTTACTTTGTTATAACTGATTTGTGGGGGGGCTGGGGATTGAACCCAGTGGCATTTTATTTTACCTCTGAACTACACCCCCAGCCTTTTTTATTTTTTTGTTTTGAAATAGGGTCTCTCGGCCAGGCGTGGTGGCGCACGCTTGTAATCCCAGTACTTTGGGAAGCGGAGACCTGAGGATCCGGGTTCGCAGCCAGCCTCAGCTCTCTCTCTCTCTCTCTCCCTGTCTCTCTCTATCTCTCGCTACCTAGTGAGGCCCTCCGCAACTTCGTGAGACCCGGTTTCAAAATAAAGTATAAAAAAAAAATAGGGCCGGGGGTGTAGTGCAGAGGTAGAACGCCCCTGGGTTCAATCCCCAGTACCGCAAAAAAAAAAAAAAAAAAAGAAATAGGGTCTCACTAAGCTACTGAGGGTCTCGCTACATTGCTGAGGCTGTCCTCAAACCTGTAATCTCCTGTCTCAGTCTCCCAAGTACTGGAATTACAGGTGTGTGCCACCACGTCCGGCTATTATAACTAATTCTTTGCAATTTAAAATTACTAGTAACCTTGAATGATGTTATTTTAAAATACAGTAAAGCTATGAAGATGTTTTTCAGTATTCCCCGGTACACTTGAGTGTCTAGCTCTCACAAGGAAACAACCTTGGGCTATCTCTCCAGGTCCTCCATTTCCAACTTACATTTAATCCCTCCCTTAGGAGCCAGTTGTCCTTGTACAGGGGCTGCCCTTGTTGTTTGTGTCTTCGTGCAATGACATGAGGAATGCTGGCAGGAAGTGTATCTGTGGCTCGCCCAATCCTCAAAGTTGTTGAACCTGGGTGTATGACAACAATGAAGTTGCTCTGGATTTGCTGCAAATATAAAAAAGGTGTTTTACCTTAGTAAATAATGCATAGGCAGTAAGTTAAACAATATATAAGTAACAAGTTAAACTAAGTTTCCTGCAAAGACTACTAGACTTGAAAGTACCAAAATAATTCAGTAAAGGGCATTCTTTGAGAGGTATTGTATTATTGCTCTCTACCTTAATACCAACTCATTTTGTATCTGTGTTCTCTTTCTTTTTTCTTTGGATTTGTGTTCTTTTCAGCTTGCTCTGGATGAAGTCTCCACCTCATACAGATAAAACCATTTAGCTCAGGGCCCAGCCAGAGGCACTCAGGGGATGCTAGCTCTTATTACAGTAAAGCCTTCCAAAGTTCTCCAGACTTCAGAAGAGGCCAGGCTCCAGCTTACATGATCCTCACGATAGGGCTGCTGCTAAGATCTCCTGTCTTTCTCAATCCCAGACATCCTGATCCTGCCTGTGCCTCCAACACTTCACATTCTCTCTCAGCCCAAGTCTCTTCCATGCTGTTCTCCTTCCCTTAGAATTCTGCCCTTCCCCTGGCTCACTCCTAATCATTTTCAGGTCTGGATCCAGATGTTATCTCCTTTGGAGAAACTATCCCTGTCAGGGCTGAAGGAAGCACCTGTTGTGTGTACTCCAAATTACCCTATGGTCCTCTGCACTAGCCCACTCCGAACCATGTTATCTGTTGTCCTCCTCCCCCCAACTGTGTGCTTTCCCCTGGTACCAGGTCCCTCCATAGAGCAGGAGAATCCTGGAGGGTAGGAACTGGCAAGGCTATTACAGATCACACAGTCAGCCTCCTTCAACTAGATGGGTGGAGAAACCAGGTCCGTGCAAGGGTAACAACCTCCCTGAGGGCTTACCATGTGCCAGGCACCGTGCTGTGCCTTTTACAGCTATCTTCCTAGTTAGGGATTATCTTTAAACCACTTACTGGCTCACAGAGATGATCACCATGGAATTCTGAGCACTTGCTCCCTCCCTGGGTCTTCTGCAAATTGTACACTGCCTTTCTCAGTTTTCCTACGGGAATGCTTGTTTTCTTTACTCGGTAAGCACTTGCATATGTATGTATACATGTATAAATAAAAGTCCTTTTCCTGCCATGCTACTGCAAATAGTCCCCCCATGAGTTTAACTTAATCTTATCGTTTTTGACACGCAGGCTCTTAAAGTCTATTTAGACCATAGAGTCCCAAAGTTGATGGATGCTGGAATGCTCTAGGGAGGTGGTTGTAGTCCGGGGGGGGGGCAATTTGAGGAGCGTCTAATAAAAAATAAGGGGAGGCAGAAGCGCCCTGGGGAGCGCTGTGTAAATTTTTTTTGAAAAGGGGGCAGTAAGGCCAATAAGTTTGGGAATCTATGATTTAGACAAAAGTCTACCTTTCCCTTGTTTTTAAGTTTGAAACGATGTCCACTACCTGAAATTTGCAAATGAAGTATAAAAAGCCGGAACATCTAACAATATAACAAGTATCATCTGAAAGTTCCTCAGAAGCCAGGAGCGTGCTAAACTCCCTGCGACTACTTACACCTCGCAGCAACTAGGGGGGCAGGAGACAACCGCCGCCGTGGTTGCATGGTCGGGGACGCGGGTCTCAGAGCGGGCCCGAGGTCACAGCCAGAGCCCAGAGCTGGCGCACCCAAGCCGCGCACTGCGCGCTTCCTTGCGGTCCGGCCCGCACCACCCAGCAGGGGCTGGGACCTACAGGGAGGGATCGGACCCCTTCGGGCAGCAGCCAGGCCTCCCTCCTCAACCCGGCTCTCCCCCCCGGCCCGGCCCGACCGCGGAGGACCCGGGCCAGGCGCGGGGTCGAGACCAGCCCCGGTGCCCCACCTCCTGCAGGGACTCCGGCACTAGGGCTGGCACGATGGGCCGCTTCACGCCGCGCTGCTCCTTCTCCTTCTCTCCACCCTTCTCCTTCCCGTTCTCCGCATCCCCCTTCTCGGCCTGGGTCATCGTGGCCACCGACGACCACCAGTCCTCGGCGCGACCGCCAGCGCGGAAGGGCCACTGCGCAGGCGCAGCGCCCCGCCTGGCTGCCCACAATCAAGATGGCCGCTGCGGGCTTCGCCCCAGAGGATTAGGGGAAGGCGGGAAGGGCGGGGCTGCGGCGCCGCGAGACGGGTAAGTGCTGCTGTGATTAGTCCAGGCTGCAGGATGCCAGCAACCTAAGACTCGCCAGCGCTCTTCCTAGACACCACACTTACTCCTAGTTCTCCTTATATTTCGCTGGTCCTGCTCTCGACCAGACTCTGATATTGGGACTCACTGGGGCTAACTCTTCTCTCGACACGTCTTGGGTGACTTCATCCAGTTTCATGGCTTTAACTATAAAGATGATTCCCAAATATATATTTTCAGTTCGGATCTCTCCCCGAGATCCAGACTAACCAATAGTCTTTTTATTATCTCTACTTGTATGTCCACAAGGCATTGCGAACTTAAATATACTAAAAAAACTCCTACTTTCACCAGCTCAGTAAATATTTTGTGTGTGTGTGTGTGTGGTGCTGGGGATTGAACCCAGAGGCATTCTACCTCCGAGCTACACCTCCAGCCCTATAATAATAATAATAATAATAATAATCGTTATTATATAATAATAATAATTATTATTATTATTCTTTTGAAACAGGGTCTCACTAGGTTGAGGCTCATTCTCTGAGGCTGTCCTCGAAACTGTGATCCTTCTGTCTCAGCCCCTCAAGTACTGGAATAACAGGCTTGTTATATTTACGCCACCACGCCTGGTATAAATATAATTTTGATTGTTCAGTTGTCCACAGCTTCTATATCCAAACCATCAGTAAAGCTGCAGTTTCTAAAATATATCGTGATCTCATCCACTTCTCCATTCCATTGCCATTACCCAGCACAAGTCACCTGGATGACTACAGCAGCCTCTCCCTTTCTCCCATCTCCCCTGCTAGGGATCCAACCTTGGGCCTTGGACATGCTAGGCAAGTGCTCTACCACTGATCTACAACCCCAGCTTACAATCACCTCTTTAAATTTTATTAGTGCATTTTATTTATTTTGTGGCACTGGGGATTGAACCCAGGGGCATTCTACCTTTGAGCTACACCCCCAGACCTATTTTGTTTTTTATTTTGGAACAAGGTTACACCAAGTTGCAGAAGTCCTAAGTTGCTGAGGCTGGCTGCGAACCTACAATCTTCCTATCTCAGCCTCCCAAGTACTGGGATTACAAGTGTGCACCACCATGCCCGGCTTATTAGTGCATTTTAATTACACAGATTAATGGGTTTCATCGTGGCATATTTGTCCAGGCAAACAACATATTTTGATCATACCCATCCCAATTTATCCTCCTTTACTCTCCCCTCTTTGCATCTCCTTCTAATAGTCTTCCTGTTCTTTTCATGTTGTTTTCCCCCCTGGTTTCCACATGTGATACTTGTCTGAATCTGACTTATTTTGCTTAACAGAATCTCTAGTTCCAACCATTTTTCCTGCAAATTACATGATTTTGTTCTTCTTTATGGCTGAATAATACTCCATTGTGTATAGATACTTTTTCTTTATCCATTCATCTATTGTAGGGCATCTCAGTTGATTCCATAACTTGGCTATTTTGAATTGTGCTGTGGTAAACATGGATATGCAGGTATCTCTATAGTATGCTAACTTATTTCCTTCTTGTGTGGAATTCCTTCTTGTATGGTACAGCTAGATCATAAGATAGTTCTATTTTTAGCTTTTTGAGGCAATTCCATACTGATTGCCTACAGCTATACTTATTTAAGTTCTCAACAGTGTATTAATTCCTTTTCTCCTGCATCTTTGCCAGCATTTGTAGTTGTATTCTTGATAGCCACTCTGACTGGGGTGAGCTAGAATCTCAATGAAGTTCTAAGTGACATTTTCCTCATGGCTAAAGATGTTAAAACATTTTTTTTTCACATAATACAATAACTAGACTTGTTTCCAGCCCTGTCCCACTACAGTCTATCCTGTATAGTTGCCAAGTGCTCTTTTAACATTGGACAGTTCAGTACTGTTTCCAGCACTCCACTTAGTAAAACATTATCAGAATTTACCCCAAACAAAAATTAGTTGTCAAACCCATGCTTTATACTGTTATGGCTTCCCTTTGCTCATGGAACAGAATCTAAACAAACCACCTTCAAGGCCATACTTAAGCGAGGTCTTGCCACATTTCTAATTTCATCTTATACCATTCCCCCCTTCCATGGCATTTCCAGCCACACTTGATTTTTCTCAGAATATGCCAGGCCCCTCCCATCATTGGGCTGTGACACTTACTTGCTGTTTCTTTTGCCACAGGGGCTCTTCCTTCAACTGGCTCATTCTTGCCTTATATATCTCAACTGAAATGCAGGCTTAGACCCCCCTCCAGTTATCCTGTCATCCTATTTCTTTGAAAGCACGAAGGGAGCATTAGTCTGTGATTACCTTGGTGCTCACTTGCTGTCTCCCACGCTAGAATGAAAGCTCCAGGAGCAGTCTTTGCCTGATTTGCTAATGTTATCTTCAGCTCATGGTAGGCGAGTAACCTGACGAAATGCCAACTCAAAACCATGTGCTACTGAATAGCAAGGACAAAATCTGAACAAAAACTACTCAAGAAGTATGTTCTAACTGGGCGTGGTGGCACATGCCACCACTTGTAATCCCAGTACCTGGGAGGCTGAAGTAGGAGGATCTCAGGTTCAAAGCCAGCCTCAGCAACTTAGTGAGGCTCGCAGCAACTTAGTGAGACCGTTTCCAAATAAAATCGGGCTGGGGTTGTAGCTTGGAGGTAGACTGCCTCTGGGTTCAATCTCTAGTGCCAAAAAAAAAAAAAAAAAAAAGAAACCATCAGTAGCACTAAGCCATCACCTACTGAGACTCTGCCATCATTTCTCCCACCACAGAGTTGGATGAAGGTTTACCAGAATGTGTCTGCCATTTACTGGTCGTTTAATCTGGGGAGCTGCTAACCTTACTGAGCCCTGCATATATCTGTATAATTTAAGTACCTACCTCACTTTGTCAGGAAAAACATGTAAAATAGTCTGACAGAATTGAATAGTCAATAAACTGTCATCCTTATTCTGAAAGTTGTATTAAATTGCTTGCTTCCTTATCTTTGAACACCAGTGTTTCATGCCACTACATCCCTATTTCCTGACAAATAGGGTTGAATAAATATTGATAAACATACATAAAAAAAGCTTTCACCCAAACACTTTGGTTTCAAAGCCTGCTAAACACTGGAAGGAGAATTATCTGTATTCATTTTTCTAATAATTCAGTGGCTATTACATGTAGTCACTGGATTGGGATAAAGACAAAATTCCTAATCTCATAAAGCTTTCCACTTAGTGAAAAATGTGAAAGTTATCAGTATTCAGATGGTATTTAAAGTCAGTTGGCAGGATCTTAAGCAGAGGTATAAAATTCAAATCTGTCAAGATAACATTGACATGATTTTAAAGATTATATAGCAAACCTTCACTTTGAAGCTCAGTTTTTTTGGCTATGACGTTATAAGTAACCTGATAATTATACATGGTAGCAAATCAGACATGATATATTAAAGATTCATGGGACAAATTAAAGATAGAAATCAGGAGTACAGATATTATATGCATACTACTGAAATAGTGATTTATTTATAAACAAGAAGAAATTAACAAGGAACAGTACTTCAGAAGTTGAAAGAGGTGACACTAACGGTACTGAATACACGGCCTTTATTTTCTCCAGGCTTGGAGTCTTTTGTGATTTATACAAAGATGAGGAATCAGTATTACAACCTAAAAATATTTACTTATTAAAACTATATTAATACTTTAATAAACTTATACAAAAAAGAGAATGAGACAAACATGTACATTTATAGAACTGCTTATCAGTCAGGCCAGATCCCTGCAAAGGGAATTCCCAGCATGACCTCATTCATCTGTGAGAACACAGAGCAATCCTTATTCAGACATACACATTCATCTACTTGTCCAGCATGGCCAGTCTTCCACTTCTTGATGGTTTCCTTCTGCTATGAATGTGTATGTCTAGTTGTCTGCATCTTAGAGCAGACATTTACCTAAAAGAAAAGGTTGCAATTAGTTACCAGTCATTAAATGGAACCTGTATATTATCACATACATGTAATAAAACCTTTCTCAAATGATATTTTGAGAAGAATTAGGATATAAATATTTTCTGAATAATAATGTCTGAGTGATTACAAAATGTTGGGTAGCTTCTCTTTTCCTTAAATAAAACATTCCTGGGGAGCATTTTCAAAATAAAGTCCTACAAAGTAATTTCAGATTTTTAGTTACCTTCCTCATCCACCAGCCATTGGAGGAGGACTGGGGCCCTGAAGATGATTGATTCGACCCATTCTTCGAGGAGGATTTCCTGGTGGTCTAATAAAAGATAAAGTTAGTATTTACTATTTGGTAGACACAACTTCAATGGACCCATTTAAACATCTACTAGATGCTTTTCTTTTTCAATAACCACATGATCCTAAAAGATTCTTTAAAATAGTAACTACCATTGAGGTAAGGAGTCAAAAATTCAAAAACTTGAACCAAACACATAATGCATATGAGGAAACAGAGTCAAGTCAGGGCTGTGATGAACGGTGCAACCTCTCGTGAGATCCGGTTGAAATGCAGTTCTGATTCTTTTTTCTTTTTCTTTTTTGCTGTACTAGGGATTGGACCTAGGGGCGCTCTACCACTTAGCTACATCTCCAGCCCGTTTTATTTTGAGATGGGGTCTCACCAGCTTGCCCAGGCTGGCCTTGAACTTGCAATCTGTGGGAACAAGATGGCCCTGACACTCCCACAGGCCCCAACAGCCGTTATAGGCGTGGTGAGCAAGATGTTCTTTCCCTTTTGGGAAATTGTTTGCATGGGCTGTTCCGAGAGCACCATGACAGCGCCTTAAACCCTGGCTTGTGATTAACCGCCTCTTTCCGGAGCTCCCGCCCCTCACAGGATTAGGGTATAAAGCCTGACCTTGGAGAGCAATAAAGACCCCTTTTAGCCTCAAGCCTGTGTCCCTGTATGATCAATCCCGACACCCTCCGCAGACACTCGACACCCTCCGCAGACACTCGGCCCAGGCTGCGCGGGCGCAGCACAATCCTCCTGCCTCAGCCTCCTGAGTTGCTGGGATTACAAGTTTGTACCTGGCAACCCAGCTGCTTTCTGCTTTGTGGAAACACAAGCCCAGCCCAGTGCTGTCTGATCTTGAGGTTTTCATTAGCAGATGGAAATTCAGAATATAAAGCGAAATCTCTTGTTTTTAATGTTGGCCACCAGTTTTCATCCTCTAATTTAGACTTTTCCCATGGGATAGTAATGTACATTTTAACTTTGCCTGATTAACTGTTTATCAAATCAAAAGTAATATGACTTTTAATTTATAGTGACCCACTGATTTTATAAAATGGAATTTAAACTGTTAATTTCTACAAGTCTAACTATCTAAAATATCTAGTGTAATTATAACAAAGGAGTAAACAACTACTATGAATTTTAAAAGCCATACCCTCTTCCATCATCGAATCTGGAATCAGATGTGTTCCCATAGCCTCTTCTTTTTTTCACATCTTGCTGAAGCAGAGTTTTGAAACTGAAACAAGGGGAAGAAAACAACAAAGGTTCTACTTTGACAACATTATAAAATATATTTCCGTGGTTTTAACTATCATTTCTATGAAAAGGATAGCTAAATCTTATTAGTAGCTCCAAACCCAATTTCTTACAGCCAGCTGGACAATATTATCCAGCTTAAGCCTGTACCTAAACAGAGGTGCTGTATTCTATGCCAAATTCACTGTTACTTGTATTTCTGTGTTTTTTTTTTAATTTTGAGGTACTGGGGATTGAACCCATGGCCTCGTGCATGCTAGGCAAGCGGTCTACCACTAAGTTACATCCTCAGCTCCCTTGTATTTTTTATTTGCTACTAATTCCACTGGACAGAACATGAAACCAGAGTGATCCCTGACTTCCTCCACTCTAAATCAGTTTTCGGGTTCCAGAGTCTGTTTTTACAGTATCTCACATACCTCACCCCTGTATTTCCCCTGCCAACGGTTTACCTAACATCACCTTGGGGAGGCAGGGAGTGGTGGTGGTGTTGACGGAGGCACAGGGCTTCTGGGAATGCACTGAAATGGGATTTTTATTTGAAGAGAAGAATTTAGCTAAGACAAAAGAGTAAACAATGTGGAGTAGTTGAAATTTGTGAAACACTTTTAAGTTGTACACTAACTTAGGGCCTTGCTTGTCGCTGGCTGTATTTTTTTGTGGAACCATCTTTTTTCTTACATTCTACTCCTTTTAATTTATAATACACACACCAAAAAATTAAACCTTCTAGGCCAAATCTATATCAAATTAAGTATAAAGTCTGTAGCCTGATGTTCACATTTCTGTGCCATTCTTCATATGGCCTCCTCTACATGGAATAGCTTCCTCTGAGGTTCAACATCCATAATCATGCCCCCCCTTGCAATATGGAGATATTTACTGACATTAAAATCCATGAAGGAAGGGCCTTTCTACAATATCTTTGCATTCCTGCAGTTCTCTGAGACATTCAAATATATATTCAAACTTAGGATAAGGCTTGTTAGTAGATGAACAATTTCATAAGACAAATGGCATATGCAAGGCCAAAAAATGCATTTAATTAAGAATTGCCTGAAATTATGGGGAAGTTTAAATTTTTGTCTCCTCTATATCAATTCTAACTTCATTTTAAAAAGTTAACTACTTAGAAGGTTTTTTTAAACCAAGATATAGTTCCTCTTATTTACTGTATTATATGGAATAAAAGCTGCACACACATAAAAACCAGGAATTAGTAGAAAGAAATGAGTCATGGTAATGTGATATTAGAATGGACAGGCCAGACCTGTCCATTCTAATAGGTTGAAATGGTTACCACCAAAGCTAAGACATGGTCAAGCTTACCAACCCAACTTCTATTCATAATTTTAAGATGTTTGGTGGCAGCAGCTTTATCATTAAACAAATCTTAATTTCCCTTTAAAAAGCTATTTTAAAAATTACAATTAACTGCTTCAGAAAAGCTAAGCTTAAGATATGAAACATAATGTACCTAATGTAATTCTGTCAATTTAAACATCAGGGCAATTAAGTACACTAGGCTACTTACAACAAAACCACAAACTCGGCTATTCCCCAGAAGAAATCTGTTATGAAAGATAGTCTCCATGGGGACTGACTTCGGCTGTCCAACACTTGTCCTATAGACAAGAATAAAGAAGCTTTAGTAAGTGCTACAAATCCTGACCCAAGATACATTATATTTTATTAGTTAGCCAACAATAGTAAACGCAGTCATTGTTCTTAATCATCATTGCCATAAGTCTACTTTGTTTGCATCATTCTAAGGAAGGGTTCAGTGTAATAAAGCTCTATGATCAGCCGGGCATGGTGGTCCACACTTGTAATCCCAGTACTTGGGAGGCTGACACAGGAGGATCTGGGTTCACAGCCAGCCTCAGCTACTTCGTGAGGCCATCCACAACTTAGTGAGATTGTTTCAAAATAAAGAATAAAAAATAGGGTTGGGGATGTAGCTTGGAGGTAGAATGCCCCTGGGTTCAATCCCTGGTACCACACACACAAATCTCTCTCTTTTTTTTGTTGTACTAGGGATTGAACCCAGGGGGTGCTCTACCAGTGAGCTACACCTCCAGCCCTTTTATTTTTATTTTGAAATGGGGTCTCACTAAGTTACCACATGCTGGCCTCGAATCTCCTGTTTCATCCTTCTAAGAGCTGAGATTACAGGCATGTGCCACCATGCCTAGCTCCTCTCTTTATTGGTAGAATTCATGTAACAACATTTTAGTGATAAAATACACATAACATAAAATTTACCATTTTAACCATTTTAAGCATACTTATGTGGCATTAAGTTCATTCACATTGTTGTGCAAGAATCACCACCATCCTCCTCCAAAACTTTTTCATCTTCCCCAGCTAAAACTTGGTACCCATTAAACTCTGACTGCCCATTACCTACTCCCCTGAGTCCTTGGCAACAACTGTTCTACTTTCTGTCTCTATGAATCTGACTACTGCAGGAACCTCATGTAAGAGGAATAATACAACGTCTGTCTTTTGTGACTAGCTTACTTCACTTAGCAAAGTGTCTTTAAGGCTCATCTATGCTGTAGCATTTGTCAAAATTCCCTTCCTTTTAAACAACTAGTATTCCAGTGTATGTATATACATTTTCGTTTACCCATTTATCTGTTGATACTCAGGTTGCGTATTATGAATCATGCTGCTATGAACATGGGCGTACAAACATCTGTTTATTCAGGGTGTTTTTTGTTTGTTTGTGGTACTGGGGGTTGAACCCAGAAGCATTCTACCTCTGAGCTATACCCCCAGCCCTATTTTATTTTTTTGAAACAGGGTCTCACTAACTTGCTGAAGCTGGCCATGAACCTGTAAATCCTCCTGTCTCAGCTCCTAAGCACTGAGATTACAAGTGTGTGTCATCATGCCTGGCTTTTATTCAGATATTTTGAGGAAATAAATGGGTTGGGTTGATATAAAGGAATGCTCAACCACTTCCATTTCAGACTATTTTTCACTTGCAAAGTCTCTTGCCTATATAAAAAGATTGTTTATATAAGCCGGGCGTGGTGGCGCACACTTGTAATCCCAGTACTTGGGGAGGCGGAGACCAGAGGATCCGGGTTAGCGGCCAGCCTCAGCTCTCTCTCTCTCTCTCTCTCTCCCTGTTTCTCTCTCTCTCTACTTAGTGAGGCCCTCCGCAACTTCGTGAGACCCGGTTTCAAAATAAAGTATAAAAAATAGGGCCGGGGGTGTAGTGCGGAGGTAGAACGCCCCTGGGTTCAATCCCCGGTACAGCAAAAAAAAAAAAAAAAAGATTGTTTATATATACTCTCACAAGTCTTTAAAATTAGTTATTTTGATGAAATTTTTATAAAGGAAAGAGCCTGTAGGCTATAAATACTGAAGAGAGTGTGGTTTGTCCTTCATTAAAACAACCACTATTTTCTATAACAGGATGCTCTTGATTCTAACAATAGACTCTAGTTTTATCTCAAGCAAAACTAAACCTATGTTTTTTCAAACCACTTTAAATAACAGCAGCTATAATATGAAAAGTCAGTACTCCAGAGTTTTAGCCTTGCAAATCAAGAGGTCAGAATATTTTAGGTAAAAAACAGCTGTTTCTCAACTACTCTGCCTCTCCATTATCCCAAGGGCTTTACTTGCTCACCTCCTCTGCTAGTTTTTCTTTCCTTGACCAGCTTACTTTCAGGCAACCATTTGGATCTAAGCTCTCACTGAGGCAGTAAGGAAAGGAGGTTACACAGTCAGAGGGTGGGTACAGGCTTGGTTCTGCCTCTTACTGTCTCTACTTTGTTGGCTGATAAGACATTTTCATTCTCTGAGAAAAATTATACCAGGGCTAACCAGCATATGGAATTTTTTCCTTTTTTGCCATGCTCTACCACTGAGCTACATCCCCAGCCAGCCCTTTTTATTTTTTGAGACAGAGTCTTACTAAGTTGCCCAGGCTGGCCTGAAACTTTCGATTCTCCAACTTCAGCCTCCCAAGCTGGGATTATAGGCGTGTACCACCACACTAGGCCACCGTATGGAATTCTTGTGTGTGTGGGGGGAAGTCATCTAATGCTAAGAAAAGTATTTTGTCAGTTAGGAAGTGCTGATGAATACAATTCTTCCAAGCTGAATCTATTCAGAACCCAGTGAATTCTCCTTTGTGATTCTAAAGAACAATTACAAACGCATCTTTAATCTTATCTTGCTGTTTGCACTTTCCCATCAGGTTTCTAAAGACAGAAGCCCCAGTTCCCTTATACCCAAAGGAAAATAAGATGCTTGAATGAAGCTGCATTTCTTAACTATAAAAGTGAGATAAAAGGTCCTAAAACAAGATATTTATGTGAATCAAATAGAATAATGCATACACATTGGTCAATAATGCATAAATAGAAGCTACTAGCTTTAATCACAGAGTATAAAAGAAGTCTGCAAGTGCCTAAAACTAAGATGAAATTTCGATGCTTTCCTTTAATGTACATCAATCAACTTAAAGATTTTTAAGTGGATGATGAGATTTTGGAGAGCAAAGAAATGCAAAGAACACTTGGCCAAAAGACTTCTCACTGACCTCCTTAATCATCTCTGGAGATAAACAGATGATTCAAATACAACCATCACCTATTTCCAGGCTAAGATTGCACCAGGTTATTTCTACTGAGCCAAACAGGTGGACCGACTGACACTGATCTGATCCAGTCATGTCTTTCCTTTCCAGTGGTTTTCTTTGTGAAGTCACAGAATTAAGTTTCTCTCAGATTTTCTATTCCTGTCATAATTAATCTGCTCTTAGAAAGGTGGTTCTTCCTGAGCTCCTAGAAATCGGGCAAAAAGCTGCGTGTATGACTAGCTACACTTTCTTGGGGGGGGGGGAGTCTACCCAAAGCTTTTATCCAATTATCATCGTAGGTTAGGTCGGGGTTTTTTTTTTACACGTTATAGAAAGAGGCAGCATAATTAATAAAGCCGCTGATGCTAGCTTATCTGGGGTTCGAATCCGAACGCAGCCATTTAACTACCTTTGTGATCCTGGCCAAGCTATTTAATTTTATCTGCATCCCAGAGTCTCCATCCATAAAAGAAGAATAATAAAACATTACCTGACCGGTCATAAAGATTGGACGAGATGACAAGCCCAGAACGTCTTAACAGTGCCCAAGGCAAAAGCGCTGCATATTCGAGGTCAACATCGCGGTCTTTACCAGTCCCGAGAGCCAAGACCACTCGGCAAACCCGCAATCAGAACCTCGCAGTGCGAGGGTGAGGTCGCCGCGCCCCGGTGCTCAGCTCGAGGCCGGCGGGACCCGGGCGCAGTCCTCGCCAAGGCGACCCCACCCCGGCGGCCGGCACCCGGACCTTAACGCTGACGCGCCACACGCCGGGCGGCTTCGCCTCCGGCTCCGCGCGGCCACTAGGCACGAAGGCCGGGAAGGCGGCGCCGAGCCCCGGGCCCGGCGAGCGAGGACCGAAGGAACGCGGGTCCCGCCTTCCAGGCCAGGGTCGCCCCGCAAGCCCTCCAACTCACCATTCGAGATGTAAACCATCTTGCCTCCGCTTCCCTGCTTCCGAGCGACTGGGAGGCCACGCCCCTCTCGGCTTACGCCCCGCCCCTCGCGCCCGCTCGTCAAACGTCACAGGCCGCGATTCGCTGGAACGCCACCGAGGAGGGAGGTGGGCAGAGCCCATTGGCTGCTGGGAAGACGCGTCCCCCACCGACTTTTTGCTTCATCACAGAGACAACTTCCGGTAGAGTGGAGACTGCGGAGCCAGCGACCGGATATGACGTTGGGCTTTGGCCAGAGCTTTGAGAGTTCATTTGCTCTGTGGGGTGGGGAGGAGCCGCTTTTTTTAGGTTGTTGTTGGTACTGGGGACTGAACCCATAGGCGTTCTACCTCCAAGCTACACCCCCTGCCCATTTTTAATTTTTATTTGGAAACGGTCTCGCTACCCTGCTGAATCTTGCCAAATTGATAAGGCAGGCCTTGGACCTGCGATCCTCCCGTCTCAGCCTCCCAAGTGCTGGGATTACGAGCCACCACGCCCGATTGAGAAGCCCTTTTGATTGATAGGCACAGGGTCGTGATAGCCTAGGCTGCCGTGTTTGACGGAAATTGAAGAACACTGGCAGGAATAAGTTCCTCAGAACTTTAATGACATTGATATTTGAGAGTGTGGGCATGTGCGGTTTGGGGTTTGAGTGGGAAGTGCCCTGAGGTGATGCAGGGTAGTGACTATATCGTAAATAACTTAATTGGCATGCCTTCAGGAATACACTGCCAGGTTCCTCCTAGATGTATTCATAATCTTAAACCAGTATTTCATCTGGGTTCATCAGAGTGGAGTTTTTAGCAGTTATGAAAACTACATTCAACTATAGTGTAACACCTTTCTCTGCTTGCTGCTTGCTTCCGCGTGCGTGCGGTGCTGGGGGTTGAACCCAGGGACGTTCTACCTCTGAGCTACACCGCAGCCCTATTTCATTTTTTATTTTGAAACGCTGTCACTAAGTTACTGAGGGCTTCTCTAATTGAAGCTGTCCTGGAGCCTGCGATCCTCCTGTCTCAGCCTTCCAAGTACTGGTGGGCACCCCCATGCCCTTTTTAAACATTTAATCTTAACCAATGCTGTTAGCTGTTAAGTGTAATTATTTCCAAATTGTTAATTATCCTTTTAGGGAAGGTGGTAGGGATCTTCCCAAGGAGATGACGTGACTTAAGAACTGAAGAAGAAACAATCATTAGGACCCTACACAAAAAATAGCCAAGTAAAAAGGCCCTGAGCATGAACAGTGGTTGCCATGTTTAATGACTGTTACCAGGTGGAAGATTTTAATATTATTCTGAAGTACCTCAATTCTTCTCTGAATGGAAAGCATGCATGCAAAAAAGCACAAATAGAAGCCGGGCGTGGTGGCGCACACTTGTAATCCCAGCACTTTGGGAGGCGGAGACTAGAGTATCGGGGTTCGAGGCCAGCCTCAGCTCGCTCTCTCTCTTTCTCTCTCTCTCCCTGTCTCTCTCTCTCTCTCTCTCTCTCTCTCTCTCTACCTAGTGAGGCCCTCCGCAACTTCGTGAGACACGGTTTCAAAATAAAGTATAAAAAAATAGGGCCGGGGGTGTAGCGCGGAGGTAGAACGCCCCTGGGTTCAATCCCCGGTACCACACACACACAAAAAAAGCACAAATAGGAATACAAGACATTTACTTAGAGAAGTAATGGCACGCCAGTACCTGGGAGGCTGAGACAGGAAGATAGCAGGTTTCAGACCAGCCTCAGCAACTTAGATCCTGTTTCAAAAAGAGGAAAAAGAGTCGGGAGTGGTGGTGCATGCTTGTAATCCCAGTACTTGCGAGGCTGAGACCTGAGGGTCCGGGTTCGCGGCCAGCCTCAGCTACTTACTGAGGCCCTCCACAACTTAGTGAGACCCTGTTTCAAAATAAAGAATTAAAAAAAATAGGACTGGGGTGTAGCTCAGAGGTAGAATGCCCCTGGGTTCAATCCCAGTACCGCAAAAAATAAAAATAAGAAAAAGAAAAAAGGACTGAGAGTGTATAGCTCAGAGGTAGAATGCCCCCAGATTCAATCCCCAGTACCAAAATAAAAGTTAAAAAAAGCTGGGTGTAGTGGTGCAAGTTTGTAATCCCAGTACTTGGAAGGCTGAAATAGGAGGGTCACAGGTTCAAGGACATCCTCAGCAACCTGAAACCCTGTTTCAAAATAAAAATAATATAAGGTTGGGGGTGTAGCTCAGAGGTAGATACCACAAAAACAAAAAGTTTTATGTTTTAATACCTAGAATTGACAAAGATTTCTTTTTCTTTTTTTGGTAAAAAACAAAAGCTGGGCGTGGTGGCGCACACTTGTAATCCCAGTACTTGGGAGGCTGAGACCAGAGGATCCGGATTTGCAGCCTGCCTCAGCTACTTACTGAGGCCCTCCGCAACTTAGACCCTGTTTCAAAATAAAGAATAAAAAACAGGGCTGGGGGTGTAGCTCAGAGGTAGAATGCCCTTGGATTCAATCCCCAGTACTGCAAAAACATAAATAAATAAATAAATAAATAAATAAATAAAACAAGAAAAAAAATAAGGCTCTGCCTTGACTTTTATATCCTCAAAGTCTACTATAGTCCTCAGCAAGTACTTGGATATTTGTTGGAGAGAGAGAGAGATGAACTATTCCTTAATAGACCCCTGTTTTCCTGCATTGTTACTTCTGCTCATGTGTTTCCTCTTGAGAACTTTCTCTGTTAAAGTCTAATCCATCCTTCAAGGAATGGCATGTCCCTATCAAGTGAAATAACAAATGTGAAAGACTTTTCAAATTGAAAAAATTATATATAACAAGATGGAGGACACAGATAACATTTCCCCTCTTTCTCTAACCTTCTTTAAGGTCTGGAACTATAAGTTAGGTATGAGCCTCACGTGACTGTTGAGCACTTGAAATGTGACTAGTCTGAATTGAGATGTGCTGTATATAAAACACACCAGATCACAAAGATTTAGAATAAAAAGAATGAAAATGTCTCAAGTTTTAAATATTAATGACATGTTGAAATGAGAATAATATAGGTATTCAATTAAATGAAATATTATACTAAAAGTGATTTTATCTTTTTTTTAAAAAATGTGACTACTAGAAAATTTAAAATTACATCCATGGCTCACATTTATGGATCACATTACATTTCTGTTAGACACCACTGGCCTAGAAGGAAGACATTATTGGCCTGGCACAGAAAAGGCACTCAGCAAATATTGTTGAAGGGATAAGTGAATTAACTGAGAGTATTGATAATAAATACTAGTTTTGTGGGGTTTACCATGTGTTGGGCACTGTTCTAAGCACTTTCCATTTATTCACTTAGTATCCACAATAGCTAACATTTGTGTAGCACTTATCCTGTGCCAGGCAATGTTTTGAGTGCTTTTCATGCACTAATTCAATGAAATCTCAACCCTACTAAGTGGGTTTTCTTATTATTCCCATTTTACAGATGAGGACACTGAGTCATAGAGAGCTCAAGTGACTTGGCCAAGGTTACAGAAGTAGAGCTGAGATTAGAATAAAGAGCCTGGCTCTACAAGTTGTGTGTTTTTAATCCCTGTGCTATGTTTCCTCTCTATATAGAAGCAGAGGTATTGAAATAGGATATAATCCAACATGGTACTTATAGAGTGGGCCCTTGTTTCTGGAGACTCTTCAAATGTATCTTAGTTCTCAAAGATAGGAAAATAGCCTCCCCCAGTTTTTCTTTCTAGATACCATTTCACCAAATTTCCAGAGTATCTCTAAGTGGATTATCTTCCTATCTCTGTACCAATCCCTTGGCCAGAGGGATGAGGTATTCAGAATGACAGTCACCTCTGGAGCCCAAGCAGGAGTCAACCCCATTTAGACCAGAGTGCTTGGGAGTTGGGGACTGGTGTAGTTTATAACATAGTGAAGGAATGCTGTGTTACATCAGAATAATGAGATGCCTTCAGTATCGCCTTCAGGGAACACAGGGAATAGATGGCATTAGTGTTCTGTATTAACCTTTTATGTGTTTGTTCTTCTGGTTATTGTCTTTGTGTTCTTTATTTCATCTGGGCTCAGAAATCCTAGCTTTTTAATTGTCTCATTTTTCTATCTGAAACTCTTTATTGCTTTTTTTTTTTTTTTTGCGGTACCGGGGAGGGAACCCAGGGGCATTCTACCTCCGAGCTACATCCCCGGCCCTATTTTTTATTCTTTATTTTGAAACCGGGTCTCACGAAGTTGTGGAGGCCTCACTAAGTAGCTGAGGCTGGCCGTGAACCCGGATCCTCCAGTCTCCGCCTCCCAAGTACTAGGATTACAAGCGCGCGCCACCATGCCCGGCTTTCTTTATTGCTTTTCACAACAACTTCTGTTCTTTTTTTTATTTTTTTTACATTGTATAGCCTCAGACTAGACTGTGCAAATCAGCAATTTTTGAGCCAATGGGCACTTCATTCCTTCAACTGAAGTGATGATTGTTTAACTCTACATGCTTGGGCGTGCAAGCACATGCTCTACCACTGAGCCACAGCCCCAGTCTCCTATGAGTTACTTTCTAAAATTACCTGAACTCATTTTCTGTATCAAAATGAGAAAATGTCCACAAAAGTTCACAGTACAATCTTCCTTGAAAAATTGGGTTGATTAAAAGATTTGGGATTTCATCTGTAGTCTCTAAAACATGTCCACAAAAGTTATTCTTTTAGTTTTGTGAACACTCTAGTGTTTTTGTATTGCCAGGATTTTGTGCATACTTTTCCCTCTACCTGGAACACTTTGCCATGACTCCTTATAGATTATCAGATTCATTAGTGAGCCTGTTTGGTTAAACTTAAAACAGTCTATCTTCAAATAAATAAAGACTATTTATTTGTATATTTTATTTTATTTTTATTTTCATTTTTTATTTTTGTGGTACTGGGGATTGAACCTAGGCACATTCTACCTCCGAGCTACACTGCCGTCCTATTTTTTATTCTTTATTTTGAAACAGGGTCTAACTAAGTTGCAGAGGGGCTCACTAAGTAGCTGAGGCTGGCCTCGAACCAGCGATCCTCCTGTCTCAGCCTCCCAAGTACTGGGATTACAAGTGTGTGCCACCACGCCCAGCTCAAATAAAGACTATTTAGACTTAGCCTTGTGGTTCTATTACATGAGGAGAAATACTATTCTAATTATAGTTTTTGTTTGTTTGTTTTTGTTTTTTGCGGTAATGGGGATTGAACCCAGGGGCATTCTACTTCCGAGCTACAACCCCAGCCCTATTTTTTATTCTTTTTTTTTTTGCAGTACCGGGGATTGAACCTAGGGGCGTTCTACCTCCATGCTACACTCCCGGCCCTATTTTTTTTATACTTTATTTTGAAACCGGGTCTCACGAAGTTGCGGAGGGCCTCACTAGGTAGAGAGAGAGAGAGAGCTGAGGCTGGCCGTGAACCCAGATCCTCCGGTCTCCGCCTCCCAAAGTACTGGGATTACAAGCGTGCGCCACCACGTCCGGCTTATTTTTTATTCTTTTATGTTTGAAACAGGGTCTCACTAAGTTGCGGAGGGCCTAAGTAGCTGAGGCTGGCCTCGACCCAGCGATCCTTCTGTCTCAGCCTCCCAAGTACTGGGATTACAAGCGTGTGCCACCACACCCGGCTCAAATAAAGACTATTTAGACTTAGCCTTGTGGTTCTATTGTAGGAGGAGAAATACTATTTTAATTATATTTTTTTGTTTGTTTGTTTGTTGCGGTAATGGGGATTGAACCCAGGGGCATTCTACTTCTGAGCTACAACCCCAGCCCTATTTTTTATTCTTTTATGTTTGAAACAGGGTCTTACTAAGTTGCAGAGGGTCCTCACTAAGTAGCTGAGGCTGGCCTCAAACCTGTGATCCTCCTGTCTCAGCCTCCCAAGTATTGGGATTACAAGCGCGCGCCACCACGCCCGGCTCTAATTATAGTTTTTAACCTTTAAAATTGATCCAGCTTAGCCTGGCGTGGTGGCGCAGGTTTGCAGCCAGACTCAGCTACTTAGTGAGGCCCTCTGCAACTTAGTGAGACACTGTTTCAAAATAAAGAATAAAAAATAGAGTTGGGGGTGTAGCTCAGAGGTAGAATGCCCCTGGGTTCAATCCCCAGTACTGCAAAAAATTTTTTTAAAAATAAATAAAAAAGAAAAAAAATTGATCCAGCTTTAGCATTCCTGGTAAGTGTAAACTGTTGTAGCAGTAGATGGAATGGGATAGTTGTCCAGATTTTCAAAATGAAACCATCAGAGATTTAAGTATTGGTTGCATTCTGGAGGCATTGACTGATTTTTAAAAACAATTTTTAATACTTTTATAATTGTATTCTATAATTATTTTCTAAGCCTTACCTTTAGATCCATAAATATAGACTATAAGAAGTATTATAGGAGCCAGGTGTGGTGGCGCACGCTTGTAATTCCAGTACATGGGAGGCTGAGACATGAGGATTTGCAGGTTTGAGGCCAGCCTCAGCAACAATAATGAATACAGGGGTGGTGGTGCATGACTGTAATCCCAGTACTTGGGAGGCTGAGCCAGGAGGATAGCATGTTTGAAGACAACCTCAGCAATTTAGTGAGACCCTGTTTCAAAATAAAAAATAAATTAGGACTGGGGGTGTGGCTCAGAGGTAGAACGCCTCTGGCTTCAAACCCCAGGTTCAAGGTCAGCCTCAGCAACTTAGCCAGACTCTCAGTATCCTAGAGAGAACCTGTTTCAAAATAAAAAATAAAATAGGGCTAAAGGTGTAACTCAGAGGTAGTATGCCTCTGGGTTCAACCCCCAGTACAAAAAAATATATAATAGAAGTATAAATTTCATCATCATCATCATCATCATCATCATCATCATCTTCTTCTTCTTCTTCTTAACCTTTTTTTTCTTTTTAGTGTTGGGGATTGAATCCAGGGGCATTCTACCTCTGAGCTACACCCCCAGCCCTATTTTATTTTTTATTTTGAAACAGGGTCTCACTAAATTGCTGAGATTGTCTTCGAACCTGCTATCCTCCTGGCTCAGCCTCCCAAGTACTGAGATTACAGTCATGCGCCACTACCCCTGTATTCATTATTATTTTTTATATATCTCAAGATAACATTGATCTTTATATTTTTTTTTGGTACTGGAGATTGAACCCAGGGGCATTCTACCTCCGAGCTGCACCACCAACCCTATTTTTTATTCTTTATTTTAAAACAGTCTCTCACTAAGTTGCAGAGGGCCTCACTAAGTAGCTGAGTCTGGCTGTGAACCTGCGAACCTGCAATCCTCCTGTCTCGGCCTCCCAAGTCCTGGGATTACAAGCGTGCGTCACCATGCCAGGAATGCTCTTTATATTTTAAAAAATTAGACTATAGATATGTGTTATGTGTCTGTAAGGAAAATATAATTTACTATTCTTATTCACTAACTGGTTTGGTGCAGAAAATTTGATGGTTCTTGGATCATTTTGGTTTTAATGTGATACCTGTACACATAAAATTAAGATCAAAGGATAACCCATAAAAGCAAGTTTCCTTTCTCTCCCTGAAACCTAGGAGTCTAAAGTTTGATTTTAGCCGGGCATGATGGCACACACTTGTAATCCCAGTACTTGGGAGGCTGAGACAGGAGGATCACAGGTTCGAGGACAGCTTCAGCAAGTAGTGAGACTCTCATCAACCTACCGAGATCTTGTTTCAAAATAAAAATAAAATAGGGCCGGGGGTATAGCTCGGAAGTAGAATGATCCTGGGTTCAATCCCCAGTACCACAAAAATAAATAAATAAAAAAATAAAGTTTGATCCCCTGGCTTAGTGAGGCACTGCTTGAAAATTCCTGCTGGCGAGTAGAAGCCTCGCTGACAGATTCATCTCTCTGAATTCCCATCTTCTCTGGATCTTCGCCAAACAATTCCTAACTCATTAGCTCTTTAATGTTTCAAAACATTTCTCCTATTGTTTTGTCCAGGTCATTTTTTTATGGTATTGGGGATTGAATCCAGAGGCATTCTATCTCCAAGCTTACACCCCCATCCCTATTTTATTTTATTTTGAAACAGGGCCTCACTAGGTTGGTGAGAGTCTCACTACTTGTTGAGCCTGTCCTTGAACCTGCAATCCTCCTGTCTAGCCTCCCAAGTACTGGGATTACAGGCATGCCCCACAATGCCTGGCTGTCCAGATCTTCTTAAAAGTTGGCCTCAGAAGGAGAGTTAGTAAAATTACTTAATCCTCTATGACAGGAGTGGAAGTTGATAGATATATTTCTCCAAATCAACATGGCAATTTAGATTAGGTTTTGGATAAAACACTGCTTTGCTTTTGACTTTTTTAAAAAACTTTTATTTATGTATAAACTTCCCAGAACAACTGCTCTTTTCCAAGTACAATCAAAACACACTATTGCTTATAAATAGAAAGGATGGTTATAAGTAGTAAACTAAAATGTGTGGGTGATTTAAAAACATTTATTTTGCCAATAAACATTTCACTTTTAATTTTTTTTCACAACTAACCAGATGAATAAAACCTTACCTCCATTTG
Organism: Glis glis; assembly: GCA_004027185.1. Lineage (NCBI taxonomy): Eukaryota > Metazoa > Chordata > Mammalia > Rodentia > Gliridae > Glis > Glis glis. Next base: position 3,985 of record PVJS01013171.1, on the reverse strand, counting down.
ATGCTCTTGTTCTTTTAATGGTAGGGTCAAGAAAAATAGATTTATTACATGGTTTCTTGGAGAAAGTTCTTTATGGTCCAGTGATGACTGTTTATGGGAGAATTCTTAGCTAGGCTTACAAGAATATTATTAGGGATGTTCCTGTTACAACTAGAGAGATTGCTGCTACTGCCCCAATATCTCCTTATTTTTTCTTACTAATTGCATATATAATACCAGAAGCTTGGTTAATATAACCTAAGGTCAAAATGGATTTCAACTTCAAAATACCATCTCTCACAATTATGAGTAATTCTTCTCTTTTGCTATGAAACCCTAACTTGTTTTTGATGAGAAGTATGAAACAGAGACTGAAAATGGAAACTGGCAACTGAAGTGTTGCTTGATATTATTTTTTCATTCCTTTTGAATGTATTTAGCTACATCTTGGTGGCACCCAGTCTTTCATGTTCAGACTGAGATGTTTCACAAGAATCTTGAGGACCATATGCGCAGAAAAGTAGAGGAGCAAGTGGAAATGACTATAGCCACCTTGGGTACCGACCTGTTTGGTCTCTTTGGTTCCTGGGCTGTACTCCGCTGGTTGGCAGATAGGGAAGCAGCTGTGGGGGATGCCAATGGGGCCGGCACACAAGACAGAGAACTGTCGCTCAGACTTCCTGCTGTAACAGCCGCGACTGCACAAACAATTCACACTGGGATTTAGTGGGCTAACCGAGGACTTAGACACTCAGCTTTGGGACTGTTCCCACATGGGGAAGCCACCCAGAATATGACTCTAGTCATTTCAACAGAGTCACTGTTTTTAGAAATGTAAAATTCCAAAGGAAACCCACTAAATTTCATTGTTCATCATAAACCTTAAAAGATTGTATCTTTAACCCAGCATTTCCATTTCTAGAATTTACTCTTAAAAAAACGAGAATTATTCAAACAGATTTATATGCAAGGATAAAAATATTCCAAGGATACTTGGAATGAAAAAAAGGAACTTATGTAACTTTGTAATGGAAGGAGATTGGCTAATTTTGGAATAATGTAGCATACTGTATGTTAAAATAATGGGAAAGTATTTGTGATATATTAAGTGAAAGAAATAGATTTATCTGGGTGTGGCTGGAAAGGTGGGTTCCTGGGGGCAGGTTGGCCTTGGGGATTATAGAGTTCCTCCTTCCCACCCTCCCTCTCTTGCTTCTGGCCTCCATGATGTGAGGAGAACAGCCATGTGCTCTTCCTCTCTCCACCTCCCACCGCCATGCCCGAAGATCCATGATCCCTGTTCTCACATGGACTGAACTCGAAACTGTAAGAAAATAAATCTTCTTTCCTCTAAATTACGTGGTCAGGTTTTTAGCTTATGGCTGTGAGAATGCTGACCGGAACACTGCCTAATCTCACTTAGCATAATGTTCTCCATGTCCATCCATTTTCCTGCAAATGACATTATTTTGTTCTTCTTCATTGCTGAGTAGAATTCCATTATGTGTAACCCGTAATTTTTTTTATGGTACTGGGGATTGAACCCAGGTGCATTATACCTCTGAGCTACACTCCCAGTCCTATTTTATTTTATTTTTTACTTTTTTTTTTTGCGGTACCGGGGATTGAACCCAGGGGTGTTCTACCTCTGCGCTACACCCCTGGCCCTATTTTTTTATGCTTTATTCTGAAACCAGGTCTCATGAAGTTGTGGAGGGCCTCACTAAGTAGAGAGAGAGAGAGAGAGAGAGAGAGAGAGAGAGAGCTGAGGCTGGCCACGAACCTGGATCCTCCGGTCTCCGCCTCCCAAAGTACTGGGATTACAAGCCACCATGCCTGGCTAGTTGGTGGTTTCCTTTGACGAGCTGAAGCTTTTTAGTTTAATTCCATCCCATTTATTAATTCTTGTTTTAATTTCCTGAGCTTTAGGGGTCTTATTGAGGAAGTTTCTACCTGTGCATATATGTTGAAGTATTGGATCTATGGCCTCCTTTAGTACCTTCAAAGTCTCTGGTCTAATTTCTATGTTTTTGATCCATCTCGAGTTGACTTTTGTGCAGGGTGAGAGGTAAGGATTTAATTCCATTTTTCAACAAATGGATAATAAGTTTTCTCAACACCATTTGTTGAAAAGACTACCTTTTCTCCAAATGTATGTGTTTGGCACCTTTGTTGAAAATCAATTGGCTATAAGTGTGTGGATTTGTTTCTGTATCTTCTATTTTGTTCCGTTGCTCTATGTCTGTGTTTTTGTGCCAATGCCATGCTGTTTTTATTACTATAGCTCTGTAGTATAATTTGAAGTCAGGAATTGTGATGCCTCCTGCATGGTTCTTATTGCTGAGAATTGCTTTGGCCATTCTGGGTCTTTTGTTTTTCCATAGATATTTATGACTGATTTTTCTAGGTCTGTGAAGAATGACATTGGTATTTTGATAGGGATTGCATTGACTCTGGAGATCACTTCTGGTATAATGGCTATTTTGGTTATATTTATTCTGACTATTCAAGAGTAAGAGAAATCTTTCCATCTTCTAAGATCTTCAATTTCTTTCTTTGGTATTTTATAATTTTCATTGTAGAGGTCTTTTATCTCCTTGGTTAGATTTATTCCTAGGTATCTTATTGTTTTTGAGGTTATTGTGAATGGAATTGTTTTCTGGATTTCTTTCTCAGTGGATTAATGGTTGGCATATAGAAAAGATACTGATTTTTTAAAGATTGATTTTGTATCCCGCTACTTTGCTGAATTTGTTAATCAGCTCTAGAAGTCTTTTGGTTGAGTTTTTGGGGTCTTCTAAATATAGGATCATGTTATATGCAAACAGGGATAATTTCAGTTCTTCTTTTCCTATTTGAATTCATTTCATATCTTTCTCTTGCCTTATTGCTCTGGCAAGAGTTCCGAGGACTATATTGAAAAGGAGTGGTGATACTGGGCATCTTTGTCTTGTTCCTGATTTTAAAGGTAATTCCTGCAGTTTTTCTCCATTCAACATAATGTTGGTTTTGGGTTTATTGTATATTGCCTTAATGATGTTGAGTTAGTTCCTTCTATTTCGATTTCTGCAGTGTTTTTAACATGAATGGGTGTTGGATTTTGTCAAATGCTTTTTCAGCATCTATTGAGATTCTCATGTGATTTTTGTCTTTAGTTCTATTTATGTGGTGAATAACATGTATTGATTTGCATATATTAAACCAGCTTTGCATCCCTGGGATGAAGCCAACTTGATGTACAATTTTCCTGATGTGGTTTTGAATGCATTTCGCTTTTTGTTTAGAATTTTTGCATATCTGTTCATCAATGATATTGGGCTGTAATTTTCTTCTCTTGCTGTTTCTATCTCTTTGCTTGCTATTGGTTGGTTTATGTTTTATATATCTTCTTGGTTCAATTTAGGTAGGTTGTATATGTCTAGAAATCTGTCGATTTCTTCTACATTTTCCAGTTTATTGGAATATAAACTTTCAAAATAGTTTCTGATGATCATCAGGATTTCCTCACTGTCCGTGATGTCTCCTTTTTATTTCTGAATTTAATAATTTGTGTTGATTCTCTCTTTCTTTTGGTTAGGCTGGCTAAGGGTTTATCAATCTTGTTAATCTTCTCAAAGAACCAGCTTTTTGTTTTGTTGATCTTTTGTATTGTTTTTTATTGTCTATTTCATTGATTTCTGCTCTGATTTTAATTATCTCCTTCCTTCTACTGGCTTTGGGATTAGACTGTTCCTGTTTTTCCAGGTCTTTGAGGTGTGCCATTAAGTTATTTGGTGAGTTTCTTTTTTTTTTTTAATGTGGGCACTCAGTGGTATAAATTTTCCTCTTTAAACCACCTTCAAAGTGTCCCATAGAAGCCAGGCATGGTGGCGCACACTTGTAATCCCAGTACTTTGGGAGGCGGAGACCGGAGGATCCGGGTTCGCGGCCAGCCTCAGCGCTCTCTCTCTCTCTCTCTCTCTCTCTCTTTCTCTCTCTCTCTACTTAGTGAGGCCCTCCGCAACTT
>PVJS01013170.1:0-42528 GCA_004027185.1 Glis glis | reverse complement strand
AGAGAGAGAGAGAGAGAGAGAGAGACAGGGAGAGAGAGAGAGAAAGAGAGATAGAGGGAGAGAGAGAGAGAGAGACAGGGAGAGGGAGAGAGAGAGAGAAAGAGAGAGAGGGAGAGAGAGAGAGAGGGGGAGAGAGAGACAGGGAGAGAGAGAGAGACAGGGAGAGAGCTGAGGCTGGCCACGAACCCGGATCCTCCGGTCTCTGCCTCCCAAAATACTGGGATTACAAGCATGAGCCACCACGCCCAGCTCTTTATTTCTGAATTGCATTTTTGCATTGTCTCGTGCATACTGCATAGTTAAAAAAGAACTAAAATAGTAAAATATATAACTCCAGAGTTTAAATAATAAAAACTAAATGAGACTAATTTGTCATTTCCCAGGCCTATGTTTGTTACATTTTTAAGAATGCTAAATAAAGTGATCTTTAGATGTTCTTGATTTTACTTATGTTTTAAGTATTTTGTCTTCACCTCTGGCAATAAAGAATTCAAACCAAAGCTAAATCTATGGTACATTGGAATTTTTTAATGTTATCATTACTTGAACTCTTAGCCACTGACCAATTTTTCTGTGTCCTACATTTTTTTTTTTTTTTTTTTGTGGTACCGGGGATTGAACCCAGGGGCGTTCTACCTCCGCGCTACACCCCCGGCCCTATTTTTTATACTTTATTTTGTAACCGGGTCTCATAAAGTTGAGGAGGGCCTCACTAGGTAGAGAAAGAGAGAGAGAGAGAGACAGGGAGAGAGAGAGAGAGAGAGCTGAGGCTGGCCTCGAACCTGGATCCTCCAGTCTCCGCCTCCCAAAGTACTGGGATTACAAGCGTGCGCCACCATGCCCGGCTGTGTCCTACATTTTAAAGGACTATGATATCACTATTATTAAAATAAATTAATTTCAAAGTCATTTCAACTTGCATTTTCAATGATGCCATGAGATTTCTAGGCACTGAAAAATTCTAATTGAGTTAAATTGTTGATAGAGCAATTTAAATAAACTGGGGGCTCCAGAGCAACTTTTGAGGAGGAATTGACTCAACAAAAGTTTTGAGCCCTAATCCATTTTGTTTAAGGAGAAAGCAAAAGAAATCTACTGAGTCAAATAAAAAGGTATTTGTTTTAACTCATAAAGCTTTCCACTTAGAATGCAATATACATTAATAAACTGATTTAACTTAATTTGACATTTCTAAATATAAATGGCATATTTGAAATAGGTATCGATGTATTTGTTTCCTATTGTTGCTGTAAAAATATCACCACAAACTTAGTTTAAAGAATTCAAATGTACTACTTTACCATTCTGTGGGTTGTATAATAAAAGTCTTGGTAGAATAAAATCAAGGTCTTTGTTGGCAGGGCTGTGTTTCTTTCTAGAAGCTCCAGGAGAGAATGTGGTTCTTTTTCTTTTCCAGCTCCTGGAGGCCTTTCTAACTTTTCATTTCTCTGCCCTCTTTCATCTTTCAAAGCCTGCAAAGCTGCCTTCTCTACCTTTCTTCTATGTCAGCATCTTCATCTAAGTATGCTTCTGCCTTTCTCTTTCACTTTTAGGAACTGGATCCACCTGAAGGATCAAGCGATCTTTCTTGTATTAATGGCAACTGATTAGCAGCCTTAATTGTGATCTATTTTTTTCTGTAAAGCCTACCACAGTCACCTATTCTCAAGATTAGGGTGTGAATTCTGCCTATCATACCAGGATACCTGATGTTTTCACTGTTGTTTTTAAGACAAGGGTTCCCATTAAAAAAAAAAAAACCTGGGGAAATGAACCCCAGGAACATGATTTTGAGACAGGGAAGCATGGGGCTGATGAGGAAGGCACTTCTATTCATGGGTATACTATGTGGCTCATTACCTAGGTTGCCAACCTGGGTTCAGTTCTACTTGGGGCCTTGATAGGGTTATGTGGAATGTAAATTAGAAATGTCTATCCAGGGAGGGAAGAGAGAAGTATTCATGTAACAGCTTTCTCCTGCTGGGTGTGAACCACTTGTACTACCAAGTTTGTACCTATTTCATATTGGCTAAGAATTTTTTAAAAAATTCTATTCTATCCTGACAGAAAAGCGCTTGAGCACAAAGTGAGAGTACACAATGCAGCTGGGGCAAGTTGCCATCAGGTTAAAATGCAGGTGATCACAGCAATGATTAAAGGTGGAGCTACATCTCTCTGTACTTCTTTGTCAAAGTTATTTACAAAACTGAAATGGTCTTTGACGTCAGATATGTTGAAAACAGTAGAATCAATGCTGAAGAAGTCTGAATTGCACTTTGGGTGTTGATGACTGTACCCTTGGTCTTACCTATAAAATGAGGATCATATGAATGGGAAAGTACACAGTAGAAAAACATAAGAGGGGTTTCTAACATAACCAATGACTAATTCATAGCAGTGTTCTTGCTTATGGAAAAATCAAACCAATTCTAGGGCGTCTAGTTGGTGGTTATGATACTCAAAATCAGACAGCTAATGGTAATATGGCTCCAGTGATAGGTCTATCCAGGGAAGAACATTAGCACAGGGATAGCTGGAGTTATGGAAAGAGGGTTCAGTCCTAAAGGAAAATCTGAAAGTATAACCAACATGGACAGAACCAGTCAGGTCATTAAAATGGTATTGGAAAGCAGCAAAAAGTAAATGTGATGACAGTTTACATCAGCTGATGTTTTTGAGGAAGATGATGGAAGTCATACATTGGCTTTCTTTGTTATTCCTCACACTAATGACTGCTTTTCAGGTTTAACTTTTAACTAGAGATCGAGTCATAGATTCAGAGTTGAATACAAGGTGGGGCAGTTTGTAATTCTTCACTTCTCCCTGCACCACATCCTCTTCTGTATAACTTTAAGTTCCTTTAATTAGAGTGTATTTCTTCACTTCATTATGTTGAACTCAGATAAGTAACTTGTTTTCCCCATGGAAAATGGGGATGGGGGATATGGCATTAATTGAGTCTGGACTCTAAGAGACCTTGTGTGTTTCCCTTTGCCTCTTTTGCATTTCTGTTATATCCATGAGAAAAAATCTGCGCCAGGTAACATGCTGGTCTCAGAAGAGTAAGAGGCACATGAAGCAGACCTGACGCACAACCCATTATACAGAGATAAGCCCAGGGAGGTCATCCTTGATATGATACATATGCATATACACACATACATATAGACACATAGATGATAGTTGATAGATAGATGATAGAATTTGCAACCTACTCACAGAGCAGTGAGCAGGAGAATAATTGCTGTGTTGTTTTACCACTAGAAATATAGAAGTCATAATGTTTTGTAGGAATAAATACATGAGCAATTTCTCACAAATTTTCTATCATAATTTCAGCTTTAAAACAATTCTAAAACTAAATCCTAAATCCAGCCTGAGAAGTTCACTTCATGTCTATCTAACTCATATTATCAGTGGCATAAACATAATCCCAGTCCCCACACTTGAAACCTTTGAGTCAGATATGTCATCTTTTACTTCATTTGCCAGTAGTACTTGATGACATTTTTCTGAAAAGACCAGGAGATGTAATTTTTTTCTGGTCAATCACCAAACATTCTAGATCTAGGGTCTCATCATCAAATTCTTATGTTAGAAAAGCTGGCCCTCTGGTGCTACCTCCTGTAGCTGCCCTCTCTTTATCACCAAGGTCAGTGGCATTGTAAGGAATTTTCACCTTTCTCTTATTTCCTTTTCCCTCTTTCCCCAATACATTAATCTGCACTTCCACTGTATCTATTAAATGCTTACTATTGCAGTGACACCATAATATTGAGATGGTCAAAGTGGCATCCAGAATATAATCTAGAATATATCTGAATCAGGTTATTTTTAAAATTTTACACCATATTGGGATCAAATCTGTTAAAGGCAGTACCAACAAAACTAACAATACAAAATGCAGCTTCTCTTCTCAACAAGAAAGTGTTCATATTCTTCAGAGAAGTTAATTAATTAAGAGGGCAAGTATCCCCACCACCTTTATTTTTTTTCTTTTTATTCTGTAGGTACAACTGCAGTATCTTTATAATACACAGAATGTTCCACATAAATAATTAAATCATTATAAGTTTAGATTTATGTCTATTTTGGTCAAAGAGCTAGCTATGTCTTGATTCATTTTCCATTTAATTATCAATAAACATGGTTAGAGCATTCACAACCTCGATATCTAGGAGCAGAGCATATATGATATTAATTTTATTTTGAATTTTTGCCCCATCTAACTTGTTGTCAACAGTGCCCTTGGTTTATTACACTCTTTGGGTCACAGTGCTGAAAAGAGAGGTTCTATAACTCCTCTTTATTTTTATCATGCTGAAAGGCCAATTTCATCATAGTATTTAAAATCCTCTAAATACTTAAGCTGATAAGGTTGCTAACCCTCTTTGTAAATGCTCTTTATGTGACACAATTGTTTCTTACAATTCTATATCTACCACTGATGAAAGTATAATGCTTATGCTTTCAGATTTCACCATTATAGGGGAACATTGAAATTTGAGCAAATGATTACATCATTGTGAGGTTAGTATAGAGAAATAAATACACAAGGAAAATGGGATGATATGGGAAGAAACCCTTAATTGCACTGTGAGGTGGGAAATAAAAGAGGAAAAGGAAGGCAGCAGAGAACTATTCCTAAGGGCTCACGTGGATTTTGTTTATTTTAACAATCAGTGATTTTTGCCAGAGAACATAGGAAGTCTAAACATAATTGTAAGATCTTAAGTACCTAATGTTTGCCACCGAATTACTTCATTTCTCTCTTAAAGCATTCACAGTTTTATAATTATCTCCACTTCAAAAATTGGAACATAATGAACTGAATAAGTTAATCCTTGTTTCTAACATTGCCTAATAACTACATGGTGAACTGATAATTCAACTCCAACCTCTTTGCCCTCCATGCAATGCTCTTCTCGTTGTAAGCACTACGCATCACAGGATCAAGGATACATAAGAAAAACACAAGTGTGCACTAAGGAAGGGCAAGTAATTCAAGTAATTCAGGGTGATGTGCTTGCAGTGATGTGGTAAGAATGTGGCTGTTATTGAAGAGTTTATTGGGTGTTCTTTCTGTGGGAAATATGACATTGAACTCTTACAAAGTGGTTATCCTTTCTCAACTTATATTGTATAATTATAAGATTAGAGGAAAATATTTTTCAATAAAACTGCTCCCAAGAATTTGATATATAATTAAGAATTCATAAAAATGTTGGCTTTTATATGTGCATATATGATCTCAACAACTACATAAACATTTTATTTTTGTATAGTGAAGTATTGAAAAGAAATAAGATTTATAAATTTTACTATTTTGATCAAAGAACATGTTGTAAATAACATGTTAACATTCACCTTTGGGATTGATTAAGGATTGTTTTGAAGCCTGATGTGTATTAAATTTTAAAAGTATACTGCATGTGTTCAGAAATTGAATATTAGGTATCCTCGACATGCTAAGGGTGAGGTGCTAGAGAGATAGAAGGCAGTTAGAGAGTTCAATAGGTAATAGATAAATATATTGATATAGATGGTAATGTCTCTCCTGGAACAATGTCTTATCTTCTATTAAACTTATTACTTGCATATTCAATACTTAGATTTGTCATCTTGGTCAACTTCTTGTATGTGTCCCATGACTTTGAAACATCTAGTTCGGTAATTATTCTGGCATTTATGCGGGCTTTGGGATTTTACAAAGATGTTAACTTCTCTGAAAGTTTTAAAATTAAAGTAAAATATACAAAAAAAGCAACTCAATCTATATTTAAAAATGTATACGCACATTAAATTATTTTCTAGATCCAGATATAGTATATTACAAATACCTCCCAAACTCTGGTCTATTTATAAACTGATGTACATTATAAGCATCTCAGTCTAGTCAATTTATAAATTAAAATCTTACACATGGACAAATATACAACCAAAACCCATAAAGAAATTTATGCAGTATTAATAGGAAATTCACTGAAGAGGAAATTCTAATGCCAAATGTATAAGAAATTATTTTAAACCTTACTAGGTACCAGGGAAATATAACTAATAGTGAAATATAATTCCTCAAATTCAATTTATTAGAAATACAAAGGAACACTCTTTTTTAGGAATACAGTATAAAGGGATTCATTCAGCTATTGCTGCTCAGAATTGTGAATATTTACAGAGTTTGAAAAAAATAAACATGATACCATATTCGTTTATTAAAACTACGTATAGCCATGCAACCATAAACCACAGTTCAGGGAATCTAGATTATGAAAATAAAGCACATATAAGCAAGAATATTAGTACAAATTTAGTTGCTTGTTTTTGGTAGTGACCACAAAATGAAAATGCAATAAATGCTTAGTGATAGGGGAAAGGTGATTGAATTATTCAGACATTTCATAGAAATAAGACTCATTTGACCTACTAAATTGTAAGGAGTTCTATGAGGATTAAATTAAAAGTAGGTACAAATAAATAGATAAAACACAATCCTTTATATTCCATTTTTAAAAATATATAATACAATATATAATTATATATTTCCATATTTTAAAGACATCTTTATTTACCAATTCCTTTTAACTCAAAAATTTTAAGGCTTTGTTTTCTTTTCTAATACATTAAATACTTAAGTATACCGAATCTTTCAACCACTCACCAGGACTGTGAATTCTGTGAATTGACTTTATATATTCAAAACTGTTTTCTTTCCCAATATTGAGCCACATTTATCCAAGAAAAAAAACTTTACAGGTATGAAATTCACATATTTGAAGATACTACATCATTATTTTCTATTTAATATTATTACATAAAAATGTCTACTGTGTATTTTTTGCAGCCCTTTACAGGTAATCTGCATTGCCACTCACACAGTTTTAATGGTTCTATTTCATTTTTGCAGCACAATGTCTCTCTGCTCCCAAAAATTATCTGCTATCATCTCCTTGAATTCAACTCTTACAGAAAATCTTTCAAACATTAATTATAAATCTTCATTTTAATGTCTTTGCTTTGTAAATTCAATTTTATATTCTTTGTTACCTGTTTTGGTTATTTTCTCAAATATATTTCTAATTTATAAATTCTGTCTTCAGTTCTGAAAAGACTCATGTTAAATACTTCTAATGTATTTTTAATTTAAATTTTTTTTGTGGCACTGGGGATTGAACCCAGGGGCATTCTACCTCTGAGCTACACCCCCAGCCCTATTTTCTTTTTTAATTTGAAACAGGGTCTCACTAAGTTATTGAGGCTGGCCTCTAACCCCCTGCAATCCTTCTATCTCAGTTTCCCAAGTACTGGGATTACAGGCATGCATCACCATTACTGGCTTCTTATTTTATTTCTATTCCTTCAATTTTCCCTATTAGATTTAAAACATATCATTGTAAAGTCCCACCCCGAATGTTCTATTTTATTCACATCTTAATGATATAAATGCCTTTGGCTTGTGTCTTCTGTCTTTTTCTCAAGGTGTTTGATTATGTGATATTTTAATGGCAAACTTATGCTCAGCATGAATTGTTTTCATGCCATAGATTCTAGTGCAATTCACCCTTTAATAGCTTTACATTTGAATTTTTATTTGTGTTTGCCTGTTCAACAGGATCATGTGTTGCTGCACATCAGCATCAGATTTTATGTTGTTTTTCATTTGAGGATTTCACACCATGAGGGCCGTGTGATCCTGTATCACTTCCAGCTTAGGTGAAGGTCTCAAGTGACAGGCATGCTGCCAGACCACATTCTCAAAAAAAAAAAAAAAGGAAGACATAGAGATGGGTTATTACTTCTTAGTTCTTTGATTTACCAAGGAAGTCAGTTTTAGCACCCTGCTACACACAAGGCCAGTATCTTTAACTGCTGTCATCATGCAATTTTAGGTCCCTAAGTCCTAGAGAGCACACATTTTATAATTCTTGTGCTTTTCTGGGTCATACACTTTGGCCTTCTGCTTTCTGTTTTTGTGCTCCATTCCCACTTTGCTTTTGTTTCCTACCCCTTTCTATTTCTTAGTTTTATACTTTGCTGGGTATTAGAAATTGTATTGTAGTTGGGTGTGATGGCGCATGCTTGTAATCTTAGTACTTGGGAGGCTGAGACAGGATGATTCCAAGTTGTGGACCCGCCTCAGCAACTTAGTGAGACCCTGTTTCAAAACAAAAAAATAAAATAAAATAGGACAGGGGTTGTATCTCAGAGGTAGAATGCCCCTGAGTTCAATCAATCCCCAGTATCATGCACATTCATGCTCACACACACATGAAATATATCTTATTCGCACTTCCAGGTTTATAGAAGAAACAGACCTTTGAATATTAGATATAACCATATTGTTGAGAAATTTGAATCTGAAAAAATCTCCATCCATAGAAAATCTGTAGTAAATATTTTGTAAAATGATCATTTCCTAATATATCTACTTTTGAATCCTAATAAAATACATGGCATAAAAAAAGAAAAAAACAAGCAAGAAGCTCAACATAGGGTTGAAACAGGTCTTTGAGTCTTACTGACCACATTATCAATTTGTTTTTGAGTATTACACATAGTTTATAGTTATGTATGATATACAAATGCCAAAAATAAATAAATAAATGAATACCAGCAACATATGGAGATGTTCATTTATGTTAGAGTTAGCATTTTGATGCTGCTATATGTGCATCTGTTTATAACAGATGCAACTTAATATTACTCTTAACTAAAGTCCCCTGAAAAACAAATATAACAGTAAATAATAATCTGTCATTTTGTTTTAGTATTTATACCAACTAGGGAATGTTCTTTTTAAATATAATATTTCCACATGGTAGATTAGGTAAGTATGTTTTAGTTAAGCTTCATAAAATCAGTTTTATGTGTAGCTTGTTCAGTATAAAAAAATTATGATGTATACAATAATATTTCAATTCTGTATGATAGATATTTCATCTTTTTAATTTTAAAATGGTAATTATAGTAAGACAATTATATATTGTAATTCCTGTATCAAATGCCACTTAAACATTTTAATATCCATTTTAATTTCTTCATGACCCATTGATGGTTCAGAAACATGTTTTTTAATTCCCATGCTTTTGAGAAATTTCCAAAAACTTTCTCTTCTTGAGTTTTAGTTTCACTCTATTGTGGTTGGAAAAGATACTTGACCTTATTACAGTCTTTCTAAATTTGTTAAGATTCATTTTGTGGGAAGACATATGATCTCTACTGGAGAATATTTCATGTGCACTTGAGAATAATATGTATTCTGTCACTGTTGGATTAGAAGTTCTATATTGTCAGATCCACTTGGTCTAGTAGGGTATTTAAGTCTATTCTTTTCTTATAATTTATTGTTCCTTTTTCTAATATCATTCCTTCTGTAACTCTTCAAAGAATTGAGGAGGAGGAAATAGTTTTAAACTCATGTTACAAAGTCAACATTACTTTTATCTCAAAGGCAGACAAGGACACTACAAAAAAAGAAAATATCAGTCCAATATCTTTCATAAACACAGACACAAAAATCATCAACAAAATACTAGCAAATCAAATTCAGCAGCACATTCATGATAATCAAGTGGGATTCATCCCTGAGGTGCAGGAATGGTTTGATATAAAGTCTATAAATTTGATACAATATATCTGGTCATGGTGGTCCACACCTGTAATCCTGGTATTTGGGAAGGTGAAACAAGAGATTTCAGGTTTTAGACTGGCCTCAGCAACTTAGTGAGACTCTCAGCAACCTAGCAAGACCCTGTTTCAAAACAAAAAATAAAAAGGGCTAGAGGTGTAGCTCACAGGTAGAATGACTCTGGGGTCAATCCTTAGTTTCACAAAAATTAGCTAATGTATTAACAAAATAATATTAGTAAAATCATAAGATAACCTCAGTAGATGCAAAAAGGCATATGATATAATTGAATATTTTTTTCATGATAAAATCTCAAGAAATTAGGTATAGAAGGGCTGTTCCTTGTTACAATAAGAACCACATGTGACAAAAACATAGTTAATATACTCAATGGTAAACAAAAAAAGCAAAAATAATAAAATACTTAGGAATAAATCTAGGGCTTCTAAACCAAAAATTACAACACATTGATAAAAAAATAAAAAAGACACAAATAAATGGAAAGATATCCCATGTTCATGGATTATGAGCATTAATATTGTTAAAAATCCATAGTAGCCAGACATGGTGGCACACATCTGTGATTCCAGTAATTGGGAGGCTGAGTCAAGAAGATTGCAGGTTTGAGACCAGCCTCAGCGACTTAACCAGATCCTTAGAAATGTAGTGAGACTCTGTTTCAAAATAAAAATAAAATGGACTGGGGGTGCAGCTTAGAGGTAGAATGTCCCTGGGTTCAATCCTTTGTACCAAAAAAAAAAAAGTCCATACTGCTAAAAGTGAACCAGAAATTTGGTGCAATTTCTATTAAACTCGCAATGATGTTTGTCTAAAAAATAGATAATCATAAATTTGTACAGAATCATAAATACTCCAAATATCCAAAGGAATCTTGAGAAAATAGAATAAAGCTGGAGGCATAACATTACTCAATTTCAAGCTCTCTAACAAAAGTAGTAGTACATAAAATATCATGGTACTCATAAATACAGACACATAGACAATGGAAGAAAATTAAAAGCTTAGAACTAAATCTACCAACTTACAGCCAACTTGTTTTTGACAAAGGAGCCAAGAATATACAATGCGGAAAGGATAGTCTTTCAATAAATGGTTTGGGGGCAACTATATATCTGCATTCAAATAAAAAAATAGACTGTCTCATACCATATGCAAAAATCAACTCAAAATAGATAGAAGACTTAATTTTAAAAGCTGAAACTCTAAAATTACTAAAATAAAACAGAAAAAATATCTTCATAACATTGGTCTGGGCCATGATATTTTGGATACTAAACCAAAAGCAGATAACCAAAGCAAAATCAGATAAGTGGAATAACATCAAATTTAAAAGTTTTTATATGCATCCTCAAAAAAAAAGAAAAACCAAAAGAATGAAGTTACCACCTATAGAATGGGACAAGATATTTCTAAACCATACATCTGATAAGGAGTTAATCTGCAAAACATGAAAGAAACTCAAACAACTCAATTAAAGGAAAAATAACCCAATTAAAAAATGGGCAAAGGGTCTAAATAGACAACTGTAAAAAGAAGACATACAAATGGCTAACTGGTGTATGAAAAAAAATGTTTGACATCGATATTCATCAGATGAATGGAAATTAAAATAACAACTAGATACCATCACACACTTGTCAGAATAGCTATTATCAAAAAGACAAAAATAAGTGCTGGTGAGGATGGGGAAAAAGGGAACCCTTGAAAACTGTTGGTGAGAATATAAATTAGTCTAGCCACTGTAGAAAATTTTTCCTCTTTTGACTTCCTCAAAAATAAAACAAAAATAGAGCTACCACACAATCCAACAATCCTGTTACTATGCATGTATACGAAGAAAACAAAATCTGTATGTTGAAGAGATGTTCAGGTTCCCATGTTTATTGCAGCACTCTTCACAGCAACCAACATATGAAATCAGCCTTAGTATCTACTAACTAATGGATGGATAAAGTGTGGTACACATACACCATGGTATATGATTCAGTCATAAATATGAATAAAATTCAGACATTTGTGATAACATGGATAACCTGAAGAATATTGTGTTAAGTGAAATAAGCAAGGCACAGAAAGACACGTTACTTCCTGGTTTTACTTATATGTGGAATCTGAAAAGTCAAACTCAAAAAGAACTGAGTAGAATGTCAGTTACCTATGGCTAGAGGTGGTGGAGATTTGGGGAGATGTTGAAAAAAGGATGAATATCTTCAATTAGTTAGAAGGAATAAGTTCAATTTGGACAATATATTATAGTTCCAAAAACTGATGAGAAATAAGTGTTCTCACCACACACAAAAAATGATAACTATGTGAGGTAATATATATTTTCCTTAGCTCCATTAAGACCTTATATAATGTATACATATTTCAAAACATGTTTAGATATATAAATTTTTGACAATTAAAAATAAATAAATAAATAATACTAAGGAGCATCATCATGGGAAACTAATATTAGGTAAAAACCATATAGGACCTTTGACAATTCTTCATGCTAATAAATTTAAAAAATAATAGATTACAGAACTTTGACATAAGAGAACATAAAATATGTTTCAAAGAATTGTAATGAAAGTTGCTAAAAATCACTCATGGATTTTTTTTTTGTTTCTCTATAATGAAAGCTCATTCTCACCTATCAGACTGACAAAGTATGAACGTTCTGCAAGCATGATCTGTGGACAAGAATGTGATGAAAGGAGCATTCTAACACACAGATGGTGAGACTGATAAATGGAATTGAAGTTGGCCATCACTAGCAAAATGATATATTCAGTCACCTTTTAATCAGCAATTTCACATCTAGGAATGAATACATAAGTTATACTTCCAAAATATGAAGTGATATATATGTGTGTGTGATATATATGTACATAGTATATATTTACATACACTTCACTATTCATTTCAGCATCGTTTGCAATATTAAAAGACTAGAATTGACCCCACTGTTCATAATCAGAGGTGTGGTTGAATAAGTTGTCATATATCAACGATATAACACACATACAATAAGCAATAGTCACTTGTAAAAAAAAAAAAAGAAGAAATATACCAATACCAAAAAGAAATTGTCTTCAGAACCTCTGTGTGTAGGTGTGAAATTAAAATCAAAAGTTCAGAATGCTGTTAATATATGCTAAATTCAATAAAAAAAGGAAAATATGAGTATGTGTGTTTTTAGTGGAATAAAACCAGAGAGAAAAATCTTCAACAAATTTTACTTCATAGGATATGCTGATAGGAATTTAAGTTGCAAGTTAAATTTTATTATTATTACTAATTTTTTTTTGCAGTACTGGGGATTGAATGCAGGGGCGTTCTACCTCTGCGCTACGCCCCCACCCTATTTTTTATACTTTATTTTGAGACCGGGTCTCACGAAGTTGCGGAGGGCCTCACTAAGGAGAGAGAGAGAGACAGAGAGAGAGAAAGAGAGAGAGAGAGAGACAGGGAGAGAGAGAGCGAGAGAGCTGAGGCTGGCCATGAACCCGGATCCTCCGGTCTCTGCCTCCCAAAGTACTGGGATTACAAGCGTGCGCCACCATGCCTGGCTAAATTTTATTTTTAATATAATTACCTCTAAGGAAATTTTCTTTTTCTCCTCTTTTCTGGTTTTCAATAATATGTGGCATTGTTCTCCAGTGGAGAAGACTCTATTTTCTGATATATTCATAAGCCTATGTTTTGATGAGTTATTTTTAAGTAATACAAATAATTTTCTTTATCTTCCCTACTTCTTTGCCAATGGGAAAAATATATAAATCATATTTATATTTATGTACAATATATATAAATCATATATATATTTATGTATAGTATATATTTATATTATATGATTTATATTTATATATATAAATATAAATATATATAAATATAATTTATATATTATGTTTACAACGTATATCTATTTCCGCCAAAGATATATATATGTATATATATGTATATTGAGCTTCTGAGCTCCAACTAAGAACAAAATTTGAACCATTAGTTCATATTGTCTAATCACGGAAAAATTTTAGTTCAGATTTAATGGATTTATATCTTTAAAATATGTTCTAACAGACTAAGGGTGAAAAAAAAAGTTCAATGTATTTCACTATAATCTTAATTAAGGTCACAGGAAAAGAACCTTTTTCAGCATTTTACTGTGTATTGTTTTTGCCTAAAGGCAATCATCTTCTGAGAATGAATTGGCCATTACCTCTGCGTTTAAAGAGAACAAGTCATTTTGTTTTTAAGGAATTAGTCCCTTTTAGTAATCATTTTCTAAGTATCATCAATTCACCCTATCAAGATTAATTCTTAACTCATCATTCTCCAGTTTTATTTTAGGGAATACATCATTACTCTCACTATAGGTCTTCAATAAGAATTTGTTAAGGGAATGAACCAAAAATTTTAAGTTATTGATTTACCCTAATCAGCTAATTCATGTAATTCTCACACCACCTCACCTCTTCCCACCTCTGCCTCTCTTAACACCCTTCCAAATACCACCTGAAAATGACAGGCCACTTTTAAATGGCCTTACAGATATTTTCATTCTAGAATTTGTGTTTGTTTGAAGTATTTTTCCTGTTTTCTCCCTAATAGAATATTGGGGCAATTTTTCTCTGTTTATGTTGAATTACTGCCCCTCTCTCTTATTCATCTATATTTCCTTAGGTGTGTATTCAAGAATCTAATTTCTTCCCACTTTGACTTCAGAAAATTTCTCTATCATTTGGGACCAATTTGCTTATACTGAGTAGCTTTGATTTAAACACTAAACACTGTCAAACAGAATTTGAAAAATAATAAGTAGTCATTTTATCTGTGAGTTTTCTAAAAACATCATTTTTTATTTACAGTATTAAATGTTATTTCTTTTAACCATTGCTAATTTAAGAGATTCTTTTAAAGCTTTAATCAATATTTTTCTCAACACAGCTATCTTTGGGGTTAGTGGTGCAATCCAGCGATAGAGTTCTTGGCTAGTAAGTATGAGATCCTAGGTTGAGCCCAAAGCTCTACAAAAACATACAAATAAATAAACAAATAAACACAGATACCTTATTTTCAACCTTATTTCCCATCATTATACAGTCAAAAAAATCTGATGTTATTTTTCAAAGTAAAGCAATATACTTTAAGTTTTATATCAGTGTTTTGTTTTAAATTATTTTTGTTCTTTTAGATAATTGTGGAATTACATCATATAAGTAACTTGTTTATCTTACTTATTAAGATTCCATAACGTTTATTGACTATTTTAAGTGCCAGTTAATGAGCTAGATGGAAAATACATTAAAACATTTACTATACAAAATGAGATAAGATTCTCTGTGTGTATGAAGGATGGCTGCCTGAATGAAGAGGACAGACAAGATTAGAGTTTTCCAAAAGAGGTTACATCTGAATTACATTTTTGGAAGAATTAGAAATTTTCCAGGATGAATGGTGGGATCAGGAGGCTTTCCAAGAAGATGGAGTAGAAGGTATGAATTTATGGAGTTGTAAGAGAACATGACACATTCAAATACAGCCAGCATTTAAGTACACACAAACAAAAGGCACAGGGGGACATCAAGAATAGCATAGATCCAAGATGAAAAATTTAATCTTATCTTGAAATTTAGAAAGAGAGTAACAAATACCAGTTTTGCCTTTTGAAAACAGCACTATGGTAGTAAATAGAAGAATAAATTTGAAGTTAAAAATGGGATTAAGAAAACAGAGGTCGGGCGTGGTGTTGCACACTTATAATCCCAGTACTTTGGGAGGCGGAGACTGGAGGATTCGGGTTTGCGGCCAGCCTCAGCTCTCTCTCTCTCTCTCCCTGTCTCTCTCTCTCTCTCTCTCTCTCTCTCTCTCTCTCTACTTAGTGAGGCCCTCCGCAATTTCGTGAGACCCGGTTTCAAAATAAAGTATAAAAAATAGGGCCGGGGATGTAGCGTGGAGGTAGAACGCCCCTGAGTTCAATCCCTGGTACTGAAAAAAAAAAAAACGGGTATATTTGTAGTAAACCAAATAAGACATAATGATGACTAAAATGGAGGCAATGAGGATAAATGCAAAGATAAATGGATAAATTCAAGATGTATTAAAGAAGTAAAATTTGTTTGTATTAATCTATTAGAGCAAATAAATGGGAGAATGACATAGTTGAACTGACTTGGACAACAAAGTAAGTATTGTTAAGCTATCAAAATAGAGAAACAAATTTTAAGGTTAAGATATTGAGTTAAACTCTAGAATCGTCATTTTATATAAAACAAAAAATATCCAATACAAAATCAGTATATGTGTGTGGAGTTTACATAATTGGGTTGGAATAGCCAGTTTAAAAGTATAAGCCTTTTGGCGAGAACTCAAACCAAAAGAGTAAATGTGATTACTTGGCAAGTGGTATACAATAGAAAGATAAAAGGACAAGGATGGAACTTTGGATAATACCAACATTTTAGGGGTTACTAAGAAAAGAAAATTTAACATGGGAGATAGAACAAAATACAAAGACATAAGTGGAAAACCAAAGAAACTAATAGAATGAAAACTAAGAGAGGAGATAATCTTAGGGGAGAGGCGGTACTATTTTTTGTTGTTGTTGTTATTGTTTGGTACTGGGATTGAACCAAGAGGCATTATACCTGCAAGCTATCTCCCAAGCCTTTTATTATTTTTTTTCTTATTTTGAAATGGGTTTCACTAAGTTGTCAATGCTGGCCTCAAACTTGCAATCCTCCTGTCTCTGCCTCCCAAGTACTGGGATTAGTGGCATGAGCCACTCAACCAGAGAAGAATAGGTGATTATTGGTGATCAATGTGCCACAGTTTTGAGTGATATATTGACTAAAAGGAGTCATGGAGCAAAGAAACAAGGATAGTTCTGAGGACATTGATGAAGCCCTCTTCGGTGGAATATCACATACAGGAATAATTTCTACCTGGTTTGTGATACAGTTTTTCACAGAATGACTTGGAGTCCTTGCTAATTCTGAATTAAATTTCATGTGTTCCTTTAAATTTTCTCTTTAATAGAAAATATCAGAGGGAATTTCATCCCTGACACACACCCAGGAAGATAAATAAAAAGCATGGTGTTATTCCTAGAAGTCTAAGGACATCTTTATTGAATGATTAACTTCAAGTAGATATTAAAGAGAGATTATAGTATTTTGGATATAGTAACCCAAGTTTGGTATAGACTACTTGAATTTGATGATTTCTATAGTTTTATATTTTAATTTCAGATTGCATAAATAATGTATTTTAAATTTTGTTAATTTCTATTTAATCTCAGGGATTGAGAACACATGCAACCAGTCTGTGGTAATGCTGTCATATCACTGAAGCAAACTGTGACATGTATTGGCATATACTGACTAGATAACTAAAAATCAGGAGCCCATCTATATTAAAATTTAAGCATATTGAAGAGTAATCATGTTGTTGATTTCTAATTTTTACTTTTTTGGGGCCCAGGATTCTTGGATGACACCTGGGATACTGAGAGGCTCTAGACATCCTGCAATAGAAAACATAGGAGAGGATGCTTGAGGTCTACCACTAGCCGTGTCACAGCATCGCTGTGCTCCTTGAAGATGTTACTTGGTTTGAGCAGCTGTACTTTTATCCATAATTTATTACAGAATTGTTATTGAAAAAAATGCCTGTGTGTGAAGTTACTCTGCCAGCTAATCCCCGAAGGACTCTTTACTAGGAACTATTACTTTAATGAACAAAGGTTTCCTGTGGAGCATAACTGTGAGGTACAGAATTCAATAGTGCTTCATTCCTCTTCATTATCAGGTAGCTTCGTGACAAAATAATGAAACTGGCATTTACCTAATTTTGATGTTCTATGTATACTTTGCCACTTCAAATGCTCATCTTCAAAACAATAGTATTAAGACATTGAAGAATTCATGGGGGAAAAAAGCACTGAACTCTCACATTTCAAAATATATGTATTTACTACCTCTTGTCAAAAATATGTATTACTACTTAAATATAAGGATTCCTTTTGTTAAAGACATGATTCAGTGACCTTTTAGTTCATACCACTCATTTCTCCTGTCTGTAATGTTGCTAACCTTTTCAGTTACTAGCCAAGCCCATTCAATTTCTTAGTTATAAACCAATCTCTGTCATCTGCTACTATCCTTGCCTGTTCATATATCATTATGCGGTCAATAGTGTTTAATACATCACAATATCACAAGTACCTAAAGATTCTCTCTGAATTTTCTTCAAAATTAGTCATTCCAACTTAAGAGATTGTCTTCTTTCCATAAAGTCCTTCAAAAAGTTGACTATTATCTGCCTATTCTACTTTTGATGTTGATCTAGGTCTCTGAACAATTCAGGTAATTTTATTTTTTATTATTTATAATTTTTTAAAGTTTTATTGGTGCATTGTAATCATACATCATAATGAAGTTCATAGTGATAGGGACATACATGCACACAACACTTTGTGAGCTTCACCCTGGCTTCCTTCCCCTTTCCCATACATGATATTGAGATTGGCATTGATAATGTTGTATATGCACAGTGTCAATTAAAGTGTTTAATTCATGGAATTTCAATTTTTTTATGCTTTTTCTCCATAAGCATTGCATACACTGCATTACTTTGCTGAATTTAGCTTCTTTTTTTCATGTAGCATTTTGTGTTTTGTTTCAGGGTCTTTACCTCTTGGCTCTAGCCTGACAGTGTGGCCACTGAGGACAGATTCTTCACATTTCATGTGGTTTTCCTTCTTTCTGTTTAGGCCATGGCCACTGAGGGCAGATTCTGCACATTTCATATGGTTTTTCTTCTCTCTGTTTAGGCCACATGCTGCAGATATGTAGCTATGTACTTACTAGCCCTGCCCTTCAGTTTGATTATCACACACTGTCCCAAAGTTTTAAACAAACTATAAACATGCTTAGCATAAGATCTTATTAGGTAACAAAGATTTTACTTGAAGAGAAACACATAAAAGTGATTTCTAATGAAACAAATACACCCTACTCTTTGGCATTTGTAGATTTCTTCAGATGTAAAAAATACTACTATTACTCTTGCTATTATTATTATTATTATTTTGATCAATGATTGATTCATTCATTTACTCATTCAACTAATATTTATTGACTGACTATCACATATCACATTCCAGATACTATTTTATCTGCTGCAACTATATAGAGCTTATATAGTGGGGAGAGATAAGAAATAAATAAATAAGTAGTTTATTTACAGTCAGATGGTGACATGTTAAGGGACCGTAAGCAGGGAAAGGACATGAAGCACTGAGTAGTGAAGATGCTTCTTTTACATGGGGTCTTCAGTTCATAATGATAAGGTGGCACCTCAAAAATATTTGGAAATAGGCTTTAAGAGTGAGTTACAATGCAGTATCCATGGTAGGATGCTCCACACAGGCTGACTGGGAGGTAAAAATGACCTACAGTGGGAATTGAGTTTTGTTTTTGACCTGTTCTTGGATTAATTTACAGCAGGAAGGTCAGAGTTGATAAGACACAAGTAGACATAGGAGAGAATAATTAAATATTGTCAAAGTGAAAACAAGGGCTAAGACTAGATCAAGAGCTTCAACTTTGATAAATAATATATAGCTACTAGAAAATTTAAGAAATGGAGTGACAGAATCTGACTTTTGATTATTGTGATTAAAATATCATGAGTAGTAGCAGGTAGGTTAGTGGTAGAAGCTCAGGGATCAACCCAAAATTTATTGCCAAAATGCAGAGAAATAATGACACCAAACCAAGAGTTGTAGTAGTGGAGGTGTTAGAAATGAGAAGATCCTAACATATTTTGAATGTAGACTGACTGGAAATGATGTGTTAAAAAAGAGAGAGAGAGAAGTAAATAATGACTTAAGGCTTCTGACCTGCACAATTCACAATTGGAAGTATGAAGTAGGCATTTACAGTGATGGAGAGGACAGTAGGAAATACAATCCTGGCAGAAAAATCATGAGCTTGCTCTCCAGCAATTATACTTTTGAAATGCCTATTTTACATTTGAGTGGTGAAGTTAAGTAGGAAATTGAATAGATAAGTCTGATCCTGAAAGCCCAGGTGATTCTGAAAGTGATTCAGTCAGAAAAAGAAGTATATGCTAAAGGACCCCAAGCTACTGAGCACCCTGATGAGGTGGAAGATCCCCAAAACAAAAAAGATGCAAAAAACAATCACGATGTTTGTTAAAAAATGATGTTTGTTAAATCCAGTGGTTCATAACACCTAAACACTTAGTCTTCATATTAAAAGTAAGCCTTACTATTCTAATGCACAGTAGAGGATTGCTTATAGAGCACAGACATTTGTATTATAATTTTTAAAAAGGCCCTTTTAAATAATTATGAAGTATTTGCTTTCAAATGTAATGAGTTACACTTTTATGGGCATGACGATAACCATTTTTTGTAAATAGTAAGAGTTGTATAAAATAAGAAATAAATACAGTACTCAGCTTCCTTTCATTCAGCTAACTTCACCTTTTTACCCCTTCAAATGCTTTGTTGGGGAGATAATTTTTCGTTTGTGGTAGCTATTTCATTTTTGTTTTCATTCCTTCATATTTTTCTCTTATAAAATTTATGATACTGTGACGTGTTCATGAAAAATATTTCTTAATTATACTTTGTTAAAGTAGAACTATCCATCAGGGATATTTCTGCTGCCAATCACAATCTAAATTATTGTTGGAAAAAGATTATTTAGTTTACTCTTAGTGATTCAGCTCTTTTCTTTTAGACCAAAACAACATGAGAGCAAGCGCATTAATGCTTGTTAAGATGGAGTTACAACTGTCATACAGCTGAAGACTAAATCCCAGTCTTTCTATAATAATTTGGATTGTAAATTAGGTTTTAATAAAATTTGACTGATTCTTACAGAAGAAATTATTTCTCTGATCATTTAGTCCCCTCTATTTAGAAATATGTAAAATTGGATTTTTTTAAGGTAATATGTGACCAAAGTTCATTTTCTTTCCTTAAGGTCTAAATAAAGAGAAAGCAGCTAAGCAGTTTCAAAAAAAAAAAAAAAAAGGATATATAAGTCTGAAATGTAAGTAGAATTCTGGAGCAATGAATGTGGGTGTCATCATGATGGTATTTCAAGCCAAGGAAGAAATTTCATGTAGAAAAGAGAAGTGATCCCAGCACCCCAGGACTTCAATGCTAAGGGATCTGGGGAAAAACCATTAAAAGAGAAAAGATAAAGAATAGCTCATGCTGTAGAACAAAAAGCATGTCAGGGATTGTCAGGGATTTCCTGAAACCAACAAAAAATAAGTAGTGAAAAATTCTATAATGAGTTGTTCTTCAATGAAGTGAATGTGAGAATCAAGTATTTAGATGAAGAGCATGAAGAACATTGAGTTAGGTCATTTTAGATCATTGGGAACTTCACAAGAACAAAGAAACCATCTAGTAGTAATGCAAGCATTGTTTTGCAAAGAGAGAACATAACTGCTAATGTGATGGACTTGAGCTACTTATGTATAGAGTGCTGGAAAAGGATCACTGAAACAAACCAGCTAAAACTATTAATTCTTCAAATAATTTCTGTCTTTGTATGTAATATGAACATAACAGCATGCTCATCTATCCAAGGCCATAATTTGGAACCATCTAGTAGCTCTAATTCTCCTAGGTTTCAGAGTTTGCCCCGAAAGAATTAGAATTGTGATGAAAGATGCCTTCATCTACGCCACAATTGCATCTGACCCCAATAGAATGTTTGTAGTTTTTCTGAAAGAATACTGCCAAGTCAATTCATACAATGAGGTATTTTGGGTTGCCAAGCTCTCTGGCAGAAAGAAGAAAGGCATTTTTCATTTATTCTTCCTAATAAGTTGGGGTCTGAACTCCTGTAGCATTACCATGGTCTAGTCCCTTACCATTTCCTGCCTCTTCTCCAGTGAATTTCCTTAAATAGGATTCTTTTCTTGTTCATACAGAACTACCTCTTCAGCACTTTCAAAACAACCTCCTCCCTCACACTCTAAATTCTAAAGTCTGGTGGGGTTTGTTTGGAATTTTCCCATTTTCCCTGTCCCTTGAAATGGGAGCATCTGACCTTTCCCGATGCCTCTCTCCTCTTCTTTCCTTCTTCGCAGAACTATATTATCCTTTTTCCCACCCATGTGTACCGACAGAGTGACCCTTTCTGTAGTAGTTTGCTGCATGACCATAAAAATTCAAAATATATTAAACCCTCAGGTCTTGAATAGATCAGATCTAATAACTATAAATAAATTTAAAGACAGAAATCTAATTTTCACACAGATGCCAGGCATAATGTAATGATAACTATATAACAAATAGAGTAGAGAGGAAATTCTATAATGAATTAATTAATAAGTTAATCAAATATGTAGTTTAATATTTAAAAGCTGATATGGGAATATTTGAATTACTTTTTATTTGTATAGTGACTTAGCAATTACACAATGCTTTTATTATAAACTAGCCTTCCAACTAGCAGGACCTGATTATGGATTTCTGGGATTGTTACTAATATGAGGAAAGGCAAACTCTTGGTTGTGATGTGTGTAGTATAGGTGGTTTAATTGTGTTAAAAATGTACACATGATGTAAAATTCAGGTAGTCTGACCAACCAATGAATTAATCAGAAGGGTACATGTGAAGTACCCCAATTTAGAAATCAGGGATACCATACAGAACATATTAAGTAAAAAATACATGGTCTTGGAGCATTCTTTATTTCAACAGTGATATAATCAATAATTAATGAGAGAGACAGAGAGCCAGTCTTCAGAGACACTGTTGACATTTCTTGTTTCCTTGTATCTAATATTGTAAGCCCTATAGATTTAACCTACTAAGTATCTCTTAAATCTATCAGAAATGCTATTTTTGAAATAACAATCTAACAGGATAGTAAAAAAAAGAACATAATAAACCAAATATCAAGAGGAAATACACTAATAAAAAACTGCACTTGTACTCCATTTCTACCAACATTTTGAATTTTTATATCTAATTATTTTAATTATTGATGACATATGCATCTATGAAATAAATTTTTAAAGAAAGTTAAGGATGCAAAAGTACAGTACAAAACTCATGAAATGCAAGCAAAATTTTCCCTAATGAGGCTAAATTAAGTTGGATACATGCAGTACTTTGGATTACAAGTTAGAGGGGAAAAAACTAATATATTCAGTGTATGTGATGCCGTCATGTTAATGATGGTAATGAAAACCATAACTTCTGTAGGTCTTGACTTTTCTATTTTTAAAGTTGCAGCCTTAATATTGCATTAGCATATTTTTTACATTTAATTTAGAAATGCATTTCTAGAGGTTGTAAATTGACATGACACTACTTCTTTTGCTCGGTAGTAACACCATGACTTCATGATCACTGACTATTTAGCACTGTGAAAACAGGATTTTAAAAGAGGTTCAGGCTTCTCTGTGTGCCTGCAAAATGCTAATGCGGCAGCTGCCTGGAGCCTGCAGCCTTCTTTGGATTAAGGAATAAAATAAAATTGAATGCGCATCTCCTCAGCCTTACTTAATGGCTTATAAATCACTTGTAATAGAAAACAAAAATGCTTCTGTTTTATTTTGCAACCTAAAATTATATACTTTTTAATTTTTTCCCTCTGTCTCACCTTCTCTCAACAGATATTCATCATATACTTTTTAGTGCTGTGATCTGTTATTTTTAAGACATAGTCATAAAACTTGGAACTAGAAGCAGTCTCACGGATCAGACCATCTAAGACAACTGACTTATTTAGACATCAGGAATCTATGTCCCTGGGAGGTAAAGTTATTTGACCAAGGTCACACATCCTGACAATTACAAAGCCAGATTAGATCAATCTCTCATAATAACCTGCTGCTGTTTTCTTTTTTTTAATATCCTTAGTTCTAGGTCCTGAGGATCAGAGAGAGAGAGAGAGAGAGAGAGAGAGAGAGAGAGAGAGAGAGTGTGTGTGTGTGTGTGTGTGTGTGTGTGTTTCTAAAGCACAGAAATTAATTGTGAATGGGAAACTTTGGAAACTTTTAAATGCAATAAGAATTGCTATAATAATACAATTAATTAGTTTTAGATTTGTTACTGTCCAATTTAGCATATTTTGTCTCCCTGCAAATTCCATGGTTTGTTTATTTTTTATGTGGGTTCACTTTTTTCCATAGTTAGAATTTCTTCCAAATGTCATCCATTCCATTCATAAATGATAGATATTGCAGATGTTGATCATCTCTCAATTTCTTTACTTGATACTTTCCACTTTTAACAATGGTGCAGCTCGGTGTGGTGGCACATGCTTGTAACTTCAGTACTTGGGAGGCTGAGACAGGAGGATTGCAGGTTCCAGGCCTGCCTCAGGAACTTAGCTGAGACCACAATTTAGTGAGACCCTGTTTCAAAAAAAAAAATAGGGCTAGAGATGTAGCTCCAGATTAAAATGCCCCTGGATTCAATCCCCAGTTCCACAAAAACAAAACAACAACAACAACAAAACACAATGGTGCAATTCTCAGCAGGATTCCCAAAGTGACCTTCTTTAATTATTGATCTTACAATGCCTCCTAAGAAGAGTTTCATTCCTGCAATAGCTTCAGCATAAATCTTTGTAAATTGAGTTTACTTTAACTGATACATAAAAATTGTACATATTTATGTTGTATGAACAAAATAAACTTTAAAGTTGTCTGGTCTGTCATTCTTCCATATCTTGTTTTATTCAACTCCTCCAAAATTCTTTTTATTCAGTCACCATTTACTGAGCTCCTACTGTACACCTGCTTAGTGTAAAGTCATATAGATATGAAGATGAATAAAACATAGTCCTACTTTCTACAAGCTCACAATATTTGATCTGCTTGCCCTGCATTCTATTATTCAAAGCCACTTTCGCATCACTTTCCCAAGTTGCAACACAGATCAGGGATATGCTCATATCTATTATAATAGTCATCCTATCTTTCAGTCCATTTGCCCTTGTATCTCTTATCTCTTTATTTTATGATATTTTATTTTATTTCATTTTTGTGGTACTGGGAATTGAACCCAGGAACATTCTACCTCTGAGATATACCCCCAGCCCTTTTTGTTTATTTTTTTCATTTTGAAATAGGGTCTTGCTAAATTACTGCAGGCTGTCCTTGAACCTGGGATCCTCCTGTCTCAGCCTCCTGGGTATTGGGATTACAGGCATGCAGCTACCACCTCTCCTGGCTTCTTGTATCTGTATTAATTTCTTCTATCTAAGTGAAGCAGTGCAATATCACAGTGTTTAAGAACAAAACTTCAGAGGCAACCTTCCTGGATACACATGTGATTCTTTCTTTTGTATATATTCTCTTAGTGACCTCAGGAAAGATGCATCACATCTCTGAGCCTTATTTTCTTCATTGGAAAAATGAAATTAATATTAAATACACTACATAGTATTATCATGAGAATAAGTTATTATTTCTAAAACATGTAGGTCAGTGTTTTACTCCATAAATATTCTGTGCTGCATAAATATTAATTATATATATATATGCTTAAAAGTCAAGGTATTAGTATTAAAATAACAAAATATAAGTAATATGTAAAAATACAAAAACATTAATATGCAGAAGAAAAATAATATGTGCTATATGAATACTAGTGGTTATCTGGAAAATTAGAAGTAATTATTTTGTCTCCCTAAATATGAGAAATTCTCTTTGACTAATAATTTTTATTATATATTATACAGCTTATCTTTCTTGAAACATCATGCAGTTATTTAACTGAAATATTTACATGATATTTGTATAGTTACCTTAATGTCTATATCTAGAAAATTATATTTCTATTGGTAGGATATATTTAACTTTTATGTAGTATATTATCACCGAGGTGAGAAATGTATTTAACATAAACAATATACAGAGACTTTTTTCACTGATTAATATAATGAAAATTAAATCTGTAAAAAACAATAAGTTTTCTCATTTGCATGTAAACCTTCTCTCTTCCTCTTTTTCTTGCCCCTTACTACTGTCTTGTTTTGGGCCATACTACAACTATTTTGTATTGTAGATATTACATCTAGCCATTGATATTAAAGTCTCATCTCATTATAGTTATATACAAGTTGATTATGAGTGCCAGCGTCAAATATAGTGATACCTACCACCTTCTTTTTCTTCCATCAGTTGATCAAATACTTATAAAGGTCTTTATTTTTCTAACAAATGGTTCATAGATTTCACCAATCTATACTCTGTTCCTTTGCTTCTTTCATTAATTTACTTTTTCACATGAGTTATCTCCTAAAATGTCATATATACATATTGTATATGACCTTTATATATACACATGTAGAATGCATGCACATACAAACGCACACACTATATACACATGTGCACACATATAGTTATTTTACATTTACCTACATATTGGTATTTTCTCTTTTTCTCTCCAAGCCATACTATGAAAGCTGCAGGAATTCCAGGGGCTCTAGTTCTTAGCATGCCATACTCAGGCATTACTCTGGAGGCAAGCCATAAGTATGCATTCATAGGTAATTTTTCCAAAACAGAAAAAAATGTTTTCTAAAACAAGGATAGAATGCAAGTAGTCTGTGCTCTAATATCAATACCCATGTTTTATTTGTGAAACCTGAGATACTTCATACCATCCCTTAATTATCAGCCTTGAAAGAACAAAACACTGAGGTATAAGGTATGATTCACAAACCTCTTTAATATTTGATGTTTATATTAGCTGTGTGAGGAAGGCAAAGAAACTAACATCATGTTATAGGTGAACATGTGGGGCTCAAAGGGCTTCAGATACTTCCACACAGGTCCACATCTCATAACCACAAACACTCAAACAGAAGGCAGGTCTGCTCGCTTGGAATTCAGTGCTGCGTTTACAAGAAAAATCTTTCAGATACTCTATAGACTCCTTCTTCTATCTCTTCATCTTCCACTAATGGCTTGCTTTTCCTTAAACATTAAGAGATAGGATATTTTAGTAGTTCTTATTCAAGTTTGTCTCTATCTATGTCTGATTACTAGTTTTGTTCTATGTTCTCTGCGACATTTCATTGAAAATATATCTCTTTTTTGTTTCATTGTCTTATCAAAGGTACTTATGATTTTGCCAGAATTTCTAACTCTGGCTTATAGATTTAGTCCTTTAAAAATGTATTCATGATAAAAATAAATTTACAAAAATAAGTCTTGGGTCAGACTCAATTTTAAAAAATTTATTTTTTAGATACTGCCGATAGCTACAGATATTCAAGCCTCACTTCAGTATAGTTATATCAAAATAGATTATGATAGATTATGGTGAAACTTAGCAAAAAGTTAGGCTGAAGATATGTTGGGTCTTGATATATTAAAGTGGTGTTCATTTAGAGTTTGTTAATTATAAAATGAATTAATTCACACATGCTTTCACATCTGTCACTCACAAAACCCCATCCATAACTGTGGTTATTAGATAATGAATCACTATGAAGAGAGCAAACAAAATTTTGATTTGGGTTTTGCCTCCATGAGGTTTTCTATTCTGGATAAAGCAACCCACAAATGTAATTAACTCTCAAGTATTACAGCGAATATACAGACAGATATCTATCTATCTATCTATCAATCAATCAATCTATCTATCTTCTATCATTTATCTATCATCTAATTTTTTGCAGTACTGGGAATTGATTCCAGGGGCGCTCTAACACTGAGCTATTTCACCAGTTCTACTTTATTTTTTAAAGACCAGGTCTTGCTAAGTTGCCAAGATGGTCCTTGAAATTGTGATCCTCCTACCTCAGCCTCCTTAGTGGCTGGGATTACAGGCCTGTGCCACCCCACCACGCTATAATGAATAAAATTTAGTTTTAATAAAATGAAATATCCTGATGCTGTATTTATAGTTCAAATACAAACATCCATTGCCTGGTTCACCAGAAGTGCTGGTCAAATTATCCATTCTTAATAACAGCAGACATTTGTGTAACTTTTATTTCTTTACATGACACCCTAGGAATAATCATGATATCTGCATAATGTACAAGATGTAAATACCTCTCTTTATATCTATCTCTTGCCTGGTAATACTAAATTATGAGCCCATTTGTATGAGTTTTATCAAATTTAATGAAACAGTTTTAGAATTAATCAAACCACAGATAATATAAATCAATGGAATGTTAAGATTGAGACAAAATAACATAAAATATTTATTACAAGCTTTAATTTTCTTTCCAATAATATGATTCATCCCTAAGTTTGGCTGTGAGCCTTCAACAACCAAAGCAAGAAGAGCCATATACCTGTCACACACATCTCAGTTAATATAAAAGTAAACCATACTGCTGCCTCAAAGGTGGCAGAGCGTTTTAAGCAATTAATTCTAAAGGAAAATTTAGTTTATGTTTTACAAAAATGTATTGGATAGTGTTTTCAGTAACACCTAAGCAACATTTAACAATGAGTTCTCTAAAGCTATCCCTTGCAGATTTTTTTTTTTTTTGGTAGTACTAGGGATTGAACCCAGTGGTATTCTACCTCTGAGCTACACCCCAGCCCTATTTTTTTTTTTTTTTGCGGTACCAGGGATTGAACCCAGGGACGTTCTACCTCCACGCTACACCCCGGCCCTATTTTTTATACTTTATTTTGAAACCGGGTCTCACGAAGTTGCGGAGGGCCTCACTAAGTAGAGAGAGAGAGAGAGAGAGAGAGAGAGAGAGAGAGAGAGCTGAGGCTGGTGGCGAACCCAGATCCTCCGTTTTCCGCCTCCCAAAGTACTGGGATTACAAGCGTGTGCCACCACGCCTGGCCCCAACCCTATTTTTTATTCTTCATTTTGAAACCGGGTCTCATTAAGTTGCATAGGGCCTCACTAAGTAGCTGAGGCTGGCCATGAACTTGTGATCCTCCTGATTCAGCCTCCCAAGTACTGGGATTATAAGCATGCGCCATCACACCCGGCCCTTGCAGAATTTTTTAATGAAATTAAAACAAAAATGTAGATCTAGGGGCATATAATGTACCCTGGCCAAAAAAAATGGAATGAATTAAAATAGAGGAAAAAGTTAAATTGTGACCACTGTGTGTGTAATATGCATATTAAAATGTTTTATGTCAGCTGCGTAAGTTTAGGTCAATTTGATTTTTCAAAATGAGTATGTGATATAAAATCAATGTCTAAGGCTTGTTTACACCACCATGCCATTCAGGTCTTCGACGTCTCCCTCTATTATACAGTGTTCGGTGCCTGAGCTCAGAACTTGATCCTCTTTCCTATGTTTGGAGTTGGGTAAAATTTTTTCCTATTTTTATATTGTGTTCATGTTAGGGGAATTTGAGTCTGGAAATCATAAATTTTATTTCCCAGGTTGATTCAATAATAAAAAGTTAAATATCAAGATGAATAGATTGGCTGCCCATAGATTAAACATTCATTGTTTATTGCTAATATAATAAAATATTAAAGATGGGTGGTGCTGAATGTTAACATTGACTTCTCAACCACCATCACATCCAAGATGATTGTCCATGCCAATCTTATTCATCCCGCTCCTTTTCCAGTGGTACCTATAGGCAAGGATATTCACCCACATCTGACTGATGTGATGGGAAGGTTGGTAGCTTGGAACCCCTTAAGAAAAGTTGTCCCAATGTGCAAAAGGTTATCATTTCTAGAAGTGATCTTTTATATTAACCTGAGAAAAAACAACACTGAGTGTGGGAAACACTGAATCAACATGGAAAAATGCAAAGGCCTTGGGCTCTAAACTTCACTGAGCCTATAGAATCCAGCATCTGTGAAGTCTGTTTTCTCTCTGCATTTCTTATTATATAAGACAATTAATTTCTACTTTGAGTTTAATTTTGTCATTTAAACTTAAAAATATTCTTGCTAGGGTCAAAATAAATGTTTGTTTTTAAACAACGTTAGTGTCTTTCCTCTCTTCTCCCCTCTGGGAAATATTATATGGTACATGTAGACCAATTACCTAATAACTAAGTATACTCATTCCAATTGTTATGCTACCTAAAAGGATGAAATGCCATATTTGATCTTCCTAGTAATATTACTTGGTTTTACCTAATAATTAGCATCTATTAAATAGTCCCTGAAATATTGGTTATTTAGGTCATTTAATGAGTGAATATTTCATTGTTTTCAGAATGATGGCATCTATAAACAAAATAGCTTAACTTTTAACTGCATTTTTATGAATCCTTATTAATGGTTTAACAAGATGTGAAACAATCACAACTATCAGATTTACAACCCCATTAACTACTGATTGGTAGATAAATGCTAATTTGTATGCTGCAATAAATTTTATTTTGGTACCCAGGAATACACTCATTAAACCACTGACACAAAGGATATTCTTTTAAGAATTTCTGTTAAGTTGTTTATTTCTGACAAAAATAAAATTAAGAAATATTAACTATACAAAGTTATATTGCTTATATGAGTTTTTCAAAGGAGAAACTGTGATGCTCTCTGTAAACATTTGATCAAATATAAACATTTAATGTACATATGTGCACACTCCTACATAGAGAGATCTTTCTCCCTTATGTTAAATTCTACACCTATAATTATAAATATGCAACATTTGTGACAAACACTTAATCTATGCATTTTTACATGCTTGTAATGTCACAGTGTTAGTCACTTCCAATTTGTGCTGCATAATGAAAGCATTGATGTTTGAATAAACTATTGTTATGAATTCTGAAATTATTAGTTTAAATTTTTATTCTTAAAATTATCAGGAAATAAAGCATATGTACTTCCAGTTCATAGATATTTTGTGCATGTTAATAAATACATGACGATCTTTGTTTCTCCATTCCTTTAAGCATATTAATAGTAAATATAGTACTCCACATATCATACTTACACTATACAACCATATAAAAATGAAGGATTTCTAAAAATGCAGAATCAACTCACGGAATGTTTACTAATATTACAGTTTATTCTTAATTTTTAATTTTGGTTCCTACTAATATTATTCAGCTATTACAGAATATTTAAGTTTTACTTTTTAAATAAGTTCACAGATACTCCTGAATTGATTAATTTTAAGTTGCTGCAACTCTTTTTCTAAATATAATTTTATATCATTCATATTAAGAACCAAATTAAATTTTTAAAAGTCAAATTAATGTGTTTATTACATGAAAAGGCAACCGATGGTGATGGGAAAACTGGTTTTTCATATGTAGAAGATTGGAATTAGATCCCAATCTCTTGTTCTGCACAAGAGACAAATCAAGATAGATAAAACACCTAAAAATCATATGAGAGACATTGCAATTATTAGAAGAGGACATAGGATCAACTCTCCAACATATAGGCACTGGTAGAAACTTCCTCAATAAGACTCCCAAATCTCAGGAAATAAAAATGTAGATCAATAAGTAGGATAGCATTAAATTAAAGAGGTTTGTGTAGCAGCGGAAACAAGAGTCTGAAAAGAGAGCCTACAGAATGGGAGAAGATCTTATATCTAGAATACATAAAGAGCTTAAAAAATTTAAAGCTAAAAAAATCAAATAGCCCAATTAAAAAAATGGACAATTCTCCTCGCATATTTGGGAGGCGGAGGCAGGAGGATCGCAGATTATGAGCTCAGCCTCAGCAATTGTTTCAAAATAAAAAATAAAAAGGCTGGGAGTGTAGCTCTGAGGTAGAATGTTCCTGGGTTCAATTCCCAGTATCCCTCCCCCCAAAAAGGCAATTGAACTGAACAGACCCTTCTCAAAGGTTGAAATATAAATGACCAATAAATATATGAAAAAAATATTCAACATCACTATCAATCAAAGAAATGCAAATCAAAACTACACTGATTTTTCATTTAAATGGCAATCATCAAGAATACAAACAATAATAAATGCAGGAATATTTGTGGGGAAATGGAAACCCTTATACACTGTTGGTGGGATTGTAAATTAGTGCAACCACTATGGAAATCAGTTTGGAGCCTCCTCAGTAGAAGGGGTATGGAACCTTCATATGGCCGAGTTATACCACTCCTGGGTATCTTTTCCAAAAGAATTAAAGTCAGAATATTATAGTTAAAACTGCTAAAATTCATTGATACTTCATAACACTTTCTGTTTCTTAACCAAAACATACTGGTTTTGAAACTATAAATATAATTCACGTTTTTATAAATGGAACATACATATTTCTACATCACCCTTCCATACTTTCTAACAGCAGTAACTTGATTTTCTTTATGAAGTGATAGCTTTCCCACATGTCCTGACCAGTTCCTCCATTTACCTAACATTACTCTGGCACTGACAAGTTTCACTTGCCAACACTCTATTATATGGCTCCAAATGTTAGGCCTGAGGATAAAATGTAGAAATTACAATGTAGGAAATAACTTAAGGGATTTTAAAATCATAATCTATAACCATCCCACTAAGAAAAGTCCAGACCCAGATATCATTAATGATACATTTCTCTAAATATTTAAGGCATAAATTTTTATACAAACTACTTCAAAAAAATAAAGAAGAAAATATTTCCCCATTCATTCTTGCAACTAGCATAATCATCATAACAATGTGCTATACAAACTTCACAAGAATGGAAAATTATAACATTTCTTATATATCTGTAAAGATAGTAATAAATAGTTGCATATGTATATAAAAAGAATATTATATTGATACATGCATATCCATTTTTATAGCAGCACGATTCACAGTAGCCAAACTATGGAACCAACCAAGGTGTCCTTTAACAGATAAATGGGTTATGAAATTGTGGTATATACATGCAATGGAATTTTACTCAGCTCTAAGTAAGGACAAAATTATGTCATTTGCAGGAAAATGGATGGAACTGGAGAATATTATGTCAAGTGAGATTAGCCAGTTTTAGAAAGTGAAGGGTCATGTTTTCTCTCATATGTGAAAGCTGGAAAGAAACTGGGAAACAAACGAGACTTCAGAAAAATGAGGAGAGATATCAGTAGAATGGTGGGAGGGGATTTAGGGGGATGGAGGGATGGGGAGAGAGGAGACCTGATAAAGAAAACAGTTCATACAATCCTATGAACATTGGTGAAGCTATCAATACCAATTTCAATATTGTGAATGGAGAGGGGGAGGAAGCAGGGAGGGGTCAGAGGGCAATGCACTGGGTGCTATGAACATGTACATGTCTACACACTAAACCCCCAATATAATGTATGGTTATAATGCACCAATAAAAGTATATTTAAAAATGCAAGAAAATTACAATAAGCTAAAGCTTGATTCATAGCTATTTCCACATATTTGCATTGTTTTTTTACCTCCATCAAAGAGATAAACTAACAATGAATTACTTGCTTACACAAATAGAAGTGGTACACTGAAGAAAAAAACAAAAGTAGGTTAAGGTTAAATATTATACAAACAGGTGCAAACTCTAAATTTTGTAAAGTATATCAAGTCTAGTAATTTCAATACAGAATATTAAAATCTGAAACTTTCATTATGACTGACAAAATAAGTTTCACTTTATTAATAAAATGAGAGGTATATAAAGAATCTCCATTTAAAGAAATAAACTAAGGAATTTTAAAATAAACTGGCAATATTAAAAAATCTGTTAAGTGGAGATCCAAAAATATTGGTAATTAATTCACTTTATTTTAATGACAAATAGCACATTTGGAAATTGTCAAATATAAATTATTAAAATAATCAGAAAAACTGCCATATACACTCAAAGAACACCATTCTAATGAACACATCCAATCTAGTTATTAAAACCCAATTCACAGACCTCACAAATCCTTTTGTTTTGTATTCAAATAAATTAAATTAAGTATATTTTAGCAAACAATCTAAATCTATTTTCTGTCTGCAAAGTCACATTCTAACAAAATTTTTAAAATGGAAGCAATAATAGGAAACATTTTGACAAGCATATTTTGAGTGAGTTATTTATGAATTTGCCATTACTAAGAACCACAGTGATAAAGACTGCTGGATAATCAATCAGTGAGGTCAATAAGATAATGTGCCAGAGGTACCAAGTCCTATCTTCACTCTCTATTTATGAGAAATTTTCAGAAAAGATAACTTTGGGTTCTGAAGAGAGAAACTAAAAGCAGAGTGCCACATATCAAATTAAGAATATGTGAAAGAAGTCTTCTACCTGATCAATTTCACTGTTTCTAGCAAGAAAAGGCAAAGCTAAGCTATTTAAATTGACAAATGATTGCCTTGGATCTTTCTTGTAGAACTATGATTAAATGAATTACCTTTCTTGATTAAACTCATCGATCATTTATTTATACAGTTTCAAAGTAAAAGAAAAAATGTAAATCATTTATTTTATGAAAAGGGTTAGAAGTTTTTCACAGGTGTCTTCAATTGCATGGAAGAAAACAGTTGTACCTAAGTCAATAACATCTACCTCTTGGCTGTGTAACTTAAGATCCAGTACTTTGATATTCTCAGCTCCTGTTTTTTTTTTTTTTGTACCTGAAATAGTATTTGTGAATATTCAGTACTATATTATAATGAGCAAAGAGTGCACAATGGAAACTTATTAAATACTTGCCTTCTGTACTGGCCAGTAATTTTAGGAAATGGGGGGCATATTTTAACACAAGACTTGGAGTCCAGTGTTAGATGGCTTCAGGTGTGAATTTACCAAGAATGACTCCAAATTTTTCCATCAGTGGCATGCCGACATTTGTTGCTTATGTTTATTACCTCATGGTCCCAGGATGACTGTTGTAGCTTCAAGCACCAGTTCATTTAAAAGGAGAAGCAAGAGGGTGAAAGAACAAAGTTCATTTTCTACAAAGGCTCTCTTCTTTTATCAATGAAATAAAGCACTTCAAGGGAGCCTCAAGCAGACTTTTTCTCATTGATGTTTTATTGGCAAGAACTAGGCAATACAGGCATCCCTTAGCTGCACGGGTGCCAGGGAAAACAAATATCATTCGAAACAGAACAGAATAGCTCTTACTGGCTTACATCAACCATGCTAACCCCCAGGTCAAGATACATTTGCTTTCTAGAAAAGAAAAATGATGTTCTGTTAACCTGGGATGAAGGGAATACACGGTTGGGGAAGCCATGCACAGTTTCTGCAACACTTATAAATATTGTTAACAATGATATGAACAGGATAAGCACAGAAAAGAGGGATTAATTCTAAGTAGAGGTTAGGCAAAGGCATCCTAAGAACAGTGACATTTGGTATGAATTTTGAGCAATGTTTTATTTGGAGGGCGATCAGGGAAATAGCAGTTCCAGCAGTGGCAAAGTGTTATTAGATCTCAAGGACAATGTGTTAGCTAATTCTTGGTCTATACATCCCCAGAGTTCAATCCTTTCTTTGCTAGCTACAATGGCATTTGCATTCTTATTCAGTCTGTATGATTTCAGAGTTGTTTGGCTGCACATAATAGAAACCTGCAAAAATTGGCTTAAGCAAATTAAGGCTTATTTCTCTTACATAAATAGGAATTTGGGGATATGCAGTCCAAGGCTGTTGTGTGGCTTCAGAATGTCATCAGAAGGTCTCTCTCATTTTAGCTTTTTGCTTTACTATTCTTAAAGAGTGACATGACTCTCCATGTTCACAACTGAGCTTTGGGAGCTCCAACCATAATAGGAAGGGGCCAAGGGACATCCATCTGCCTCTGCCCCCTTTCAAAGGTCCCTGCAAGCAACCTCTAGTTACTTCTGCTTTTATCTCTTCAGCCAGAACTCTATTGTTTCACTGTCCTCGGCAGGAAAGAAAGTGGAGAAATACCTTTCCTTAAATGAGCTATTCTAAACAAAACAAAACAAAAAAAACCTAGGGTTCTATTAATAAGGAAAATAGTAATTGCGTATTGAGTATGTAATTAGCAGTGTCTGCCATAGAGTTTTGAAAAATATTCATGGATGCGCCCCATTGCTTATAATTAAACAGCTTTTAAATATTCGTATGTATAATTTCCAAGCTTTTTCTATAATCACATTCCATAATTGTCTTTCCAACAATTAATTAACAACCAAACAAATATTAATTGAACTCATAGCATATGCAAATCAAGGAACTATTATAGATCCCAGTGAAGTAAGAGGAAAATGATGGGGTTTCTCCCTTCATGGTGCTCGCAACCTAGCCTTCCTTCTCCATAACCAGTGTGTCCGCCATGATATGTCCCTAGGTTCATAACTTTTTCTTTCCAACATATAGATCTGGTAAGCTGGCAAACTTATTCTCCAGAATTCTGGTCATTAAAATCCTCCTTGTTACAGAAAACTGCTCAAATTCCACCTCTTATAATCAACCGTTCCATGACCTAGCAGTCAGATAGCTCATTTTTCATCCTTTTGTGATTTCTAGGCATTTGTTTCTACCCTCTCTCCCCTCCTGTCCCTACTCCCCTTCTTCCTCCTCCTCATCCTCTTCTTCCTCCACCTCATCCTCTTCTTCCTCCTCCTCCTCCTCCTTTTCCTCCTCTTCC
Organism: Glis glis; assembly: GCA_004027185.1. NCBI lineage: Eukaryota > Metazoa > Chordata > Mammalia > Rodentia > Gliridae > Glis > Glis glis. The sequence goes on along the minus strand of PVJS01013170.1, from coordinate 6,383 downwards.
TTCTTCTTTTCTTCTCTCTCTCTCTCTCTCTCTCTTTCTCTATCTCAGAGAGACATGGAGATTAAACCCAGGAGCATTTTACCTCTGAGCTACATCCCACCCCTATTTTATTTTTTATTTTGAAACAGGGTCTCACTAAGTTGTTGAGGGTCTTTCTAAGTTGCTGAGAGGCTCACTGAATTGCTGAAAACACAGTGAGAACCCCTAATTTTAAGGCAAAACAATTTTTAAAGAGATAAAGAGCCACCATGCCCAGCTCATTGTCTCCTTAAAAATTATTTTGCCTTAAAATTAGTTGTTTATGTCTTTTCTTCCTCACTGGACTTTGAGCTGCTTAGGTCAAATTCTATATCTTATTCATCTTTGTATCTTTGACAGTGCTTTAGAAAAAGTGGCATAAATATTTGTAATTTTTAAAAAATATGTTTATATTTTTATTGGTGCATTGTAATTACACATAATAATGAGGTTCAAAATCATACAAACATGCACACTGGTCTTGGTGTGCTTTTGGATATCTACATTTACCTTCTGTCATCACTAGATGGCAAGGCCGCCCCATTGGGGTATGAGAAAAATTGCATCACATTGCCTGGGATTGATGATTTGTAATTCAGCATAGCAAAAGGTGAAATTTATGTCATATTAGAAACTCCTAGTGATATGTCTAGGTGATGTTTAATGTCAAAATTGGAGACTAGTACAAACATGATAGAAATAGAACGCAATCCACAGACTCATGTGGATGATGGAAAAGAGGTACTACTATACTTCCACCTCAGATATAGCTGATATCCTTGGCAGGATGATCATTGCATGTGCATGAAAAAAAAAAGCATTGCTTAGGGCTAGAGAAACTTTCCCAAAGGCTGTTATAAAAATATAAGGAATGAATTAATTTGAATTAGGTATTTCTCAAATTATCATTCTCTAAGACTGGCATATAGAAGTAAAACTACTGGCTTGCACGACTTTCAATTCTTAAACTAGACAAATTACCTCTATGTCCTTTGTGAGACATTGGCAGGGGATATGCAAATCTCAACATCATAAAAATCAGATGTTGCTGCTTGATAACTTTAATACTATATCTAATTATTTGAATCTTCTCAATAAAGCTTAACTTTCATGAAATCAGGAAGTATTCTTGTTTTATTCTATGCTCCCCGGGTCCAAGACTCAAGCTGCTGTACAGTGGGAGGTTAATAAACATTATTACATATGAATTTTAAAACAGATTTTCTAAAAATTAATGCAGTTCCTTTTTTATCTTGTTACTTTACAGAACAGACCACATTAAACTATTAAAGAATTTCAAAGACTAGCAACAAAATATCTATTGTGGTAAAACAGATGCTTTCCCTATGTTTTCCTCAATTTAATAATGTGACAAGTTTACTAGTTAAGTTGAATTTATTATTATGCCTTACGCCAGAGAATTTGAAAAATTAATGAAATCTTATCTTTAAAAATGGGCTTTTAGCTAGGTGTAGTGGCTCACACCTGTTATTTCCAGTACTTGGGAGGGTAAAATAGGAGGATCACAGTTTCAAGGATAGCCTCAGAAAGTAGTAAGACTCTTATCTGCATAGCAATGCCCTGTTTCAAAAAATAAAAATAAAATAGGGCTGGAGGTGTAGTTCCTAGGTAGAATGCCCCTAGGATCAATCCCTAGTACTACAAAAAATAAAATTAAATAAAATTGGTTTTCAGATATTGTTTCTTATGAGTTATTTTAGATTACTTACACTTTAATACAGACATATTGCCTATTTATTTTGAGATTGATGGAATGTATAATAAACCATAATGTGAACCTATCAAAAGTATATACATATATATATTTCATCTATATGTAGTCATGTATAAATACATACTACTATATAATATATTCTATCATTTATTATGTATTACTATTTATATATATATATATATATATATATATATATATATTAGGAACTACAACTTGAATCTATGCTCTTTAGGAAAATACATGCATTGAAAGTTAACTATAAGTAGCACTAAAGAAAAAATATCTCACAAGCATTATTCAGCATAACTTTCAAAAAAATCTTATGTTATTATTTCTGTGCTATATATGAAGAAACTGAGGTTTAATTCACCTAACTTTTCATTTTTAGTGAGTGGATAAGCAGTACCCTAGTATGACATACTTTGTAATTTCCATTAATGCTACATCTATAGTTATTAAAAAGAAACTGGAGCAAGGAGAATAAATTATACAAAGTAATATTCAATATTTATAATTTTAATATTCAGTGCTTATAATTCAATGAGAGTTTATCCCCCAAAATCACTATATTTACTTCTGTTATTTTTATACAAGGTAATTATCCAAATGTGTTGGTTCTCCAACATAATTTCTTATGAGAAACAACTGCATGCTATAATTTTGCTATATTTTGCGTGTTAAAATTTTGCTAGATATATTTGAAAATATTTCTAATATTTCTAGAGGAAGATTTTATTATTTTTCCAGCTTTATTTTAGTTTTTAAAAATCAAATCCATAAATAATTTCATTTTAAATATAAGGACTGGATTTTTTCTATCTGATAAGAACATGTTCATAACTACAGAGTAAGGTCTTCTAAGGTACTTAAAGTTAATTTCATTAGTGTCTTAATAATCTGGTTTCCTATGACATACATGAAAGTGTATTAGTCAAGATTTTAAGGAAAAGGAAAATCATACCAACTAAAGAAATAGACATCTCAGACACATTGCTTGAAGACAATGAGAGAGAGCTGTGAATACACAAGGCAAGAACTTTTCAGGGAGAAGAGGCAGACTTGCAAAGATCCTGAGGTTCCTGAACTGGTCGATAGGAAGATCTTCCACTGAGGTAGAAGACAGAGAGGAGCAGGCTCAGGGATGGAATCAAGCACTCAGTTTTCAACATGATAAATTTAGATGTGAAACCGATATCAAAGTGGAGAGGGAGGTCAGGTAGGCAGGTAAATATACAACTGAACTTTCTGTCCACGACTTTTTTGTTGTTCAATTACTTAGCTGGTTACTATATGGATGTCTACTTGATCAAGGAGAGTGAGATCATTAATTAGGATGACAGATAATTAGTGGATTAAAAACCTGGAAAGATTTCCCAAACATCTCTGTATATAGTTGATACCACCTGCCTTTGCTCTTATGCTCTGCAGAACCATCTGTTTTGGTTTACGTCATTCAGTTTTACAATCATTTATGTACCTTGCGATGGGGAGATTTTTGAAGCCATGAATTTCATTTTTTGCTTTTATACCCTCTGTATTTAGAACAGAATGTAGCAAGTAGAGAGTAGCAGTCTGTGGAGCAAAACTGGAATGTTTCTCAAGCCTATCACATTGACAAACATAGTTTAAGACACAGAAAGTAAAAAACACAAAAACATAGAATTTTTAAAAATTATTTTAAGGAATGTCATCCTATCTTGTACAAATGCATGGATACAGGCCAAATATGTAAAACTGAATCCTTAGATATATAGTTGACTGATCACATTCTAGACCTGAAGGATGATGTGATAGCTATTCTAAAATAAAAAACTCCTAATCCCTCCCAAGTTGTGAGAGCTAATCACCCCCAATAATTAATTATATTTTAGTATAGATAATATTATATGGGATGAGTTAGAAAGCCAGATACACAATGCATCCTAGTTTAGATTGGAAAATGCATGGTGGTAAGTTCAGATACTTTTTAAAAACTTTATTTTCTATGATGTCTTTATCTCAATTTCCAGTACAAGTATATTTTTATAGAACATTTTGCTAAGTCTACTCTTATATTTATATTTCATAGGCTTTAATATAGGGCATAAACATAAGTTATGCAATTTGATATTATTGTTTTTTGCTCTGTTGCATGTGTGTAAAAATAGTTTAAAATATGAAGACAGTGAAATGGAACAATCTACATTAATAAAATTTTTACAAGTTTTTTTTTTTGTGTGGTACTGAGGATTGAACTCAGAGGCATGCTACCTCCGAGCTACACCCCCAGCCTGATTTTATTTCTTATTTTGAAACAGGGTCTCACTAGGTTGATGAGAGTCTCACTACTTGCTGAGGCTGTCCTCAAACCTCCAATCCTCCTATCTCAGCCTCCCAAGTACTGGGATTACAGGCATGTGCCACCACGCCCAGCTTGTTACAGGAGTTTTTAAAGCTACTCGATTGATAGAAAATAAACAAGGAAGTGGATATATTGATTTTTCACAGAAGTCTATATAAAAGGGCAGTTTCATAAAAGGGATTATGTTACCAAAACAAAAATGACTTATGAGGACACTCTGATAAGGCAACTGAAACCTTAAAAATATATATTTCTTACATTTTTTCTCAAAACATATTTCTGTATCTTGAAAGTCTTTCTGTTTAAAACAAACAAATGTCATTTACATAGGAAACATTTTTCACATATATTGTAACCAAATGACTAGTAAGAAATAAAAATAACAGTTGCTACTCATTATGAAATGATTCAGTGGTTAGCATTGTTCATCTATTACTTAATCTTAAAAAATAATGTGTGTTAGGTTTTATTATTCATGTTTTACAAGTGAGAATACAGACCCAGAGAAAAGTAACTTTTCCACATCACCACTGTTAATTACGGACAATAGTGATCTGATTCTACTCAGAGGGCTGCTCTGCATGCAGCTTCATTAAATGGTGTCACTCAACATAGCATTTTACATCTGAGATTTATTTAAAAATTCCTGCATTATACGTGAGTACTCTTATTATAATCCCACTGGAGTAATTCTTTGTGCACATTGTAATACTATCCACATCTTTTTGATAATTATCTTGAATAAATTATGTTCATATCCATATGCAATTAGATGTTTAAAAAGAACAATATTGACAAAGTAAATATTAGAAAGACATTATGGGGAAAGGCCTAGTTTGAGGAAAAAAGTAAGTGTAAGATATATTAGAGAATGAAATGCTAATTTTAGTATTGTAGTTGGTTACATGCTTTATTTATTATTTTTATTTTTATTGTTACATTGTAATCACACATCTTAATGCAGCTCAGGGTGGTAGAGGCACACATGCACACAGCACTCACTGAGCCCTCCCCCAGTTCCCACCCTCTTCCCTCCCCCTGCCCTCCTTCCCTTGCTCAGCACAGTGACTGACTTTGATAAGTTTGTGTATGTACCTCATGTCCATTGAGGTGTTTGCCTTTCTCGCCCTCCCATCCCCCTCACTGAGGTTCCTTCTTCACTCATCTAAGGTTTCTCCTCCTTTGTCTGGAGTGGTCATATACTTTTGTCGTAGGGCACATATACCATTAATTTTGTAGAAACAGTACTACTGATGAAATTCTTAGGTAGAATGTATGCATGCTTAAATTTTGGATAGTGCCATAGAATTCTCCAAAAAGTCTTTATAAATTCATATGCTCACTAGCAGAGTATAAGAGTGCCAGTATCTGTGTATACTCCCAAGAGAAAATTATTATTAACCATTATTTATTGCTAATCTGATGATGAAAATATCTCACTGTTGTTTTAATTTTTTCTGATTTATGCATGGACTTAAAATCTATTTAAAGATTACTTACTCATCTCTATTTTTTTGTAAATTTTGGTGTCCCTTGCATATTTTTTTTCCTTTTTTGGGGGGCAGGGCACTGGGGATTGAACCCAGAGGCATTCTACCTCCAAGATGCACCCCTAGTCCTTTTAATCATTATATATTATTAATTTTGAAAGAGGGTCTTGCTATGTTGCTGAAGGTCGCACTATGTTGCTGAGGCTGGTCTTAAACCTGTCATCCTCCTGTCTCAGCCTCCCAAGTACTAGAATTATAGCTGTATGCCACTCTGCCCAGCTTGAATATTCTTAATAGAATTATAAGCTGCCTCTTATTGTATTTTAAACAATCCTTATATTACTAATGGCATTTTATGTCAATAAGACTTCAGTCTGTCTCTTAACTGTCATAATAAAGAAGTATCGTAATAAAAAATTTTTCATCACATTATATAGTCAAATCTGTCTTTCATGATGTAGAGTGTGATAACTTAGCAAAACCTTGTTTCAAAATAAAAAATAAAAATGGCTGATGGTGTATCTCAGTGTTGATAGATTACCCATGGATTCAATCCCCAGTACCAAAAAAAAAGACATAATAACTTTGGCCATATATGCCATTTCATTACTTTAGTAGTTTTTGGTTCTATTCATTTTCCAGAATGAGTAGAATGAACAGTAGAAACTGTAGTGAAATAAGAAAAGTACATAGAAGATATCTATCCGTGTGTATATATATATATACATATATATGTGATGTGTTTGTCACACACACACACACACACACACACACACACACACACACACATACACACACA
>PVJS01013169.1:18922-42634 GCA_004027185.1 Glis glis | reverse complement strand
AAAAAAAAAAAAAAAAAAAAGAGAGAGAGAGAGAAGGGCTGTAAATTGTGTTTTGTCAAAAATCAGTAGGAATCCCTTCAGGAAGTTTTCTCCTAAGACTCTTAGAAATAGCCATTAAAACTACCTTACCCATTAATGTTTTATGAATATTAAAAGATGGAGAATTAAAGATACCAGTGCATTAAATTTATTAAAACAAAAGTGGGGTAAATCTTTGATAGAATCTTTTGGAAGAGATTGCAAAGTTGAGAAAACAGGGGCCTATAATCTAAACTAGGAGAACATATTGAAATTTTAGTAAATTCCATTGAAAACTTGGCACAAAATAATGAAAAAAAGCAGGAAAAATTTAGGATAACATACTTTGTGTTTCTATACAGACTCAAATAGGATCCCAATTCCACTTACTAGATGTAAGACAACTGAAAAATCATTGCAACTTCTCCTCTCTCTTCATCTATTGCGATCATTCATATTCACAAATATATCAAAATATTAAATGATATGTCAAGACAACTTATTCTAATTGCATAACTCTAAATATCACTAAATAACAGTCAATTTTCTCATAAATACAAATGTTTATAAGTGTAGCAATTGTTTCTGTAATGAAAATAGTTTTAGAGTTGTGATAATTTTTATAGCTATAATATTATTAGTAGTCATCATAGAATGAAACTACGTGTTAAGAGTAGTTTTGTAATTTGATTAGTTGAAATAGTACATGTGGTTTTGGAACTGGTAATAATGAGCTTGTTAAGTGCTTGTAGGGGAAGATCACTGGGAGCAGAAATTGGCCTACTTCTCCATTTCACCTTGAAACAAAGGAACGTACATAGCCAAAGACATTTCGGCTGAAACAGAGCATCTCAGTGGAATAACAGACTGTGAAATCAGAAGTATTGACTTTATTAAATCTTAGCTCTTCTAGTGTATGTGTTCTGTAATCTTAGGCAACTTATAAAATGTTTTCCAGCTTCCAGTTCACCTCGGATCATAAACATCATTGGGGGAGATGTGGAATAACCAACACAAAAATTTACAGTGAAGATTTGTTTCCTACAAGATAATACAGGTTAATGTGCTTTCCAACATGAAAACAGAGTTCCTAAACTTGTCAGTGGAAAACATGAATATGCGGTTAATCATTTCTGTGACTCGTAGGCTGTTGGCAAACAAACATAGTATTTGGTGATTAAGTAACAGTTACTGATCTTAAATTACAGATATTTTTCACAAGAATCCAGAATTTCAGGTTTTTTGAAAAATTGGAGCCGGGCGTGGTGGCGCACACTTGTAATCCCAGTACTTGGGAGGCTGAGACCAGATGATCCGGGTTCGCGGCCAGCCTCAGCTACTTAGTGAAGCCCTCCGCAACTTCTTGAGACCCGGTCTCAAAATAAAGTATAAAAAATAGGGCCAGGGGTGTAGCGCGGAGGGAGAACGCCCCTGGGTTCGATCCCCGGTACCTCAAAAAAAAAAAAAGAAAAAAAAAGAAAAATTGGTGTATTGGCAATCCTGGTCCAACACATTCTTTGAAGATAATAATTGGTAGGACCCAAGTAGCTTCCCTTTTAAACAGGGCATGTTCCCTACAGTTTCTATCACCTCTTGGTGGTTTGTCTGACAAGGTGATAAAGTCAGTTGCTATTTATCATTGCACTTGGTATATTTTATCTTAATATATTGGAAAGTAAAATATTTTCATATCTAATCTCTGCCAAAAGTTTGAAGTATATCTCTATATAAATAAAAGTATACATATAAGGGCAATGTATACATATGTCTACAAAAATGGCAATATATATATGTATTATATGTATGTATATATATATATATATATATATATCAAAGGACAAGAGTGTTTTATAATATTTCCTTGGAGAGAGTAAAATATTCATGCATGTTTAGTTTGTAGAAAACATGTTGTTCTGTTTAAATGACAAAAGTTAGAATTTCTAGCCAAACTTCATATCTTCATCTATTACCTTACTTTCCAGTTTCTTTATTCAATTGGGTTTTGAATTCTCTATTCAGAAAATACAAGCTTCTGTTGAAATTTTACTGGATAATGTAAGAAAACATTGAATAAGTTTGGTTTAGTGTGCTAAGAGATAGTAGAGAAAGGTTGATACATCCAGCAATCACAGTTAGTTTTTGAATGAAATATGGCAGTTCATAACACCACAGTACCTCTAAATATTATGGAATTTCCTTTAATTAATAATCACTTTTATAGTAAATACAAACATAGCTTTATATTCTAAGGAAAAATTCTATATTGGTGTATGATATTAGAATTTTTTCCAGTAAGATATATTTTACCTATGCAAGCATCTACCTTAACATCTTCCCTGTGGTTTAAATCAAAACAACTAGTTATAAAAACCAAATGGCATCATTCTTATTGGCTACACTTTGAAATGCATCTCTCCATGCATGCATTTCTCATACTGTGATTCTTCTCTAGGTAGCTAGATAAAATTGCATTTATTTTTATACAAATTTTCTAGAAGACTCTTCCAACAAAAGTTTATCTTTCCAATTTCTATTTTTCTCACCACTTCATGATTCATATAATTTTAGAAAACATCTTCGATGCCCTTTATTTTAAGATACTCCTTCAGCAACCATGTTGTTTTAAATAATGTTTTATTAAATAGTCACATCTTGATAGTTAATAATTTAAACGCCTTATATGTCAAATAATAAGTTTATTGCCCAAAAGACAAACAAAATAATAAAGTAGAGCACAGTATTTTGACATAGAGAGTGCAAAAAGCATTCTGAAAATCAGTGGGATACTTGGCATTCATTAAAATTATGTATGTTGCATTGTCATGACATGAAAAACATAAATTAACAATTATTTTAATAAACAATATATTCTGAAATACTTATTAAGCATAATTTGTTGTAATGAGACTCAAATGCTATAGTTCATTTAAATCACAGTATTAAAAATATTTACTTCTTACTGCTTATAATGATGTAGTCTAGACATACCAACACTCTCTAATTAAAATGGTTTAACAATATGATTATGATAAAATAGTGCTCAGTGAATAATAGTTATATTTTTGAAATGATAATTTTGTCATTGTTAGAATTTGCACATCTGCATAGACACTTTATAAAATTATATTTCCATGTAATGACTGTTAATATTTCCAATATATGAAAAGATAGAGACTGCATTACAACCACAGCATAGTTGATTGATGAAATTTCTTACACAATAAACACTACTGGTTTTTCCACATAGATGTCTACATCTTACAATTTCTTGCATGTTTGTGATTGGGCAAAGTGTTGTTTTTCTAAGAAAAAATGAATGAACTTAGTATGATAAATTTTACTTTAGAAAAATATTTCACTTGATTACCATAGACAGGTTTCTTATTTAATTTTATTTTATTGGTGCATAAGTTAGCCAATTTGTTTTTTTCTTTCAACTGTTATTAAGACCCAATTTGGGGTCTGTCTCCTATCCATTTACTAATGCAAAAGTTATATTTGAAGTGTCTGTTACTCATATGTCTGGTACTCATTCTTGAAATATTTTATACTTGATAATTTCTATCTTCTTAATAACTTAAGGAACAGAAAATTGAATATATTGTGAAGCACAGCCAGGCGTAGTGGCGCATGCTTATAATCCCAGTACTTGGGAGGCTGAGACCGGAGGATCCAGGTTCACAGCCAGCCCCAGCTACTTAGTGAGACCCTCCGCAACTTAGTGAGACCCTATTTCAAAATAAAGAATAAAAAAATAGGACTGGAGTGTAGTAGAGGTAGAATGCCCCTGGGTTCAATCTCCAGTACTGCAAAAAAAAAAAAGGAAAAAAATACATAGCAGTAACTTTGTGTGATAAGTGTGTAAATATACCATGAGTGTTTTTAGCATGCATGTGTGTAAGAGAGGGAATGAGAGAAAAAATAGGATTAAATTCATATTCTGACCAAAAATCCGAAAATAAAAAAGTAACAGTCAAGTTTTGAACAACGTACTGCAATAATATAAGCAAGAAGAAAACATGTAGCTTCACCAATGTACAGGTCAGTTTATCAACACAGACCTTGGTAGGGTGTGATGGGGAAAAGTATCCTCCTGACAGAGCCCCTAACAAGAATTTCCTGCCATTATACGGACTTCGGGGCCAGGGAAGAGGAAGCAGAAAAGTTAATAGTGGAGAAGTACTGAGTACTAAGTCAGAATGGAGAAAAATATCTTTAAAGTCCTCCTCCAAGCCCTGACAGGTAGGTTTTGGTGGAAGCACCTTAGAGAAGCCTCTGCCAGTGGCTCCAGTCAATGCTGCCTCTGGGTGGGGGTATAAGGTAGAGGAATGCAGGATGCCAAGAACATGGTTGGCTCTCAGTTTTTGAGTTCAGTTGCTGCAATGTGTCCGCTGTGCACCAAGCCTGGTGTGGGGAGGACAGTGCTTTTATTGCTCTAACTTCATGTGTATTTTCCTTTACAATTGCTCAAGCTGCTAAACAAAATGCCTTAGCCTGGGTGGGCTTAAACAGCAGAAATTTCCTTCTTCTGGAGGCAAGGAAGTCCGCAGTTAAGATGCCAGCAAGGTAGGTTGCATTCTGAGGCCTCTTCTCTTGGTGTTTCAGTAGCAGCCATCGCATTGTACATTCACATGACCTCTCCTTTGTGCCTGTAGAGAGAGTGAATAAAATACGTGGTGTATATTTTTATCCTTCATCCTATAGGATCGGGGCCACTGTTACAAACACATTTACCTCAATTGCCTCCGTGAGGGCTCTTTCTCCAAATGAAGCCATATTGCTAGGGCTTCAAGATATAAATTAGTGGAGAGCAAAAATAGCCCACAGCATTTTCTTAAATGTAGTTGATTAGACTCTCCAAAAAGTCAATAATAATGACTATAATTTAAAGCTATATTATATTAAAAATATAACCACTTTCAGATTTTTATGAGAAGATAGAAAATTCACTAGTTTTTTCACTTAGAAAATAACAAGAAGTATATTACTTAAAAAGTAGCCTAGGTGGGCATGGTGGTGTATGCCCATAATCCCAGTACTTGGTAGACTGAGACAAGAGGATCACAGGTTCAAGGCAAGCCTCAGCAACTTAGTGAGACTCTGTTTCAAAATAAAAAAAATTAAAATAGGGCTGGGGGTATAGCTCAGAGGTAAAATGCCCCTGGGTTCCATCTCCAGTAACACACACGTACACACACACACACACACACACACACACACCTAGATTAAGGAGAACTGACAGAATGATAATACAGGAACACAGAACTGAAAGTATTGTGATTCAAAGTTGAAAGATGCTTTTGTGATTTTGTATGTATTTATACATATATGTATGTATATATAAATATAAATAAGCAGATATAGACATAAATACAGATGTATCCATAGCTATAGATATGCATATATTGCATATTTTTATTTAAAATTTGAAATTTATTTAACTCTTTATTTCCCCTACCCACATGAAAGCTTTTTTTTGGATGTTTCATTAAATATATATTAAGAAATATGCATATATTTATGTAATTATTAATAATTAGGGTACTTACTATGTTAGACAAATTATTAAAGTTATTAACAGTAGAATCCTATATGAACGTTCGCAGTGACTTTATTAAAAATTTTGTGCTAGTGCTATTGCTTGTATCCGAGTATAATTCATTGTGCTTCATTATGATGCATTCTACTATTGGTGATGCTTGCGGGTGTTTTAGTTTTAAGATAAAATTTATATTCAAAACAGTCATTTCATAGTCCTTCTAACAGAAAAATTTAGACTAAAATAGTTTTTAAATCGTCCAGAACCAGAATGCGTGTATTTGGGTTGCTCTGATTATAATCCTGTATATGGCTCGGGGAAATTACAATATGTGTGTAAGCCTTAGTTTCTCATTATATTAAATGAGATAAATAATATGTGGTTTAAAATAGAATCCAAGCACAATCCACCATGTAAAAAATGAGTTTTGCAATAAGACCTTAAATGTCTCATTCAGTTCTATTATTCAGTGTAATTGGATTGTATTTAATTTATTTCACATTATATTTGTTGCAGGCAATGTTAGCTCCCACCTAAGATTTTTATAGAAAATAATGCTTCTGTAATCAGAAGTGTATGTCTGTCTTTAATTCATACTTACATTGTTATCCATTTCATTTCAGTTTTGATATGGCCCCCAGAGATAATAGATGTATTTGTGGAATATTATGTCAAAGCACTATCTTTTTTGCAACAAAAGAACAAGACTTTATTGTATAACAGAATTTTCAGATGTGGAAAGGTGCTCATAATACAGACAGAATACTTCTGTTTCACTGAGTATCTGAAATGCCACAGGACCTCTAAGTTATCAGGAGCTAATGTTAGATAGCCTTGGTTAGTGATTAATTTAATATTCAGAGAAATTTTTTCTAAAGCTTTATCCCATTCATCACCATAATGTCAATTTTTGCAATCCTAAAATAACATACTGAGTCAACATCCTCCCCCATTTCTAAAACAATATTAAGACATCAAAAAGTTTCAGATACAAACTTCAAAGGGCAGCCAAATCAGAAATTTCTGGCTAAGACAGTTTAGATCATTTAATACCCTTTGGTTTTCTTAGGATTAAGTTACAGCCTATTGAGTTCTTGGAACTTGGCTAAGGAAGTACTATATAATATAACATGGCAATTTGGGGGAGGCTGGCAAAGACTACATAGGGACACTTTCCATCTTTTCAAATTGTCAGCCTTTCAGTGAGAGATTGTGAAATACTGACAGTAGAAAAGTTATCCTAATGTGAATACCATGCTCCTATAACCAGAGAAATGTTTGCCCATAAGCTCAGGGTGACATTCATTTGGGGACACTCACTTTCTTTATTGTGGTCATCAAATTGCAATGAATCTTGGATTCAAGGAGTGAAAAAATGGCTCATGAATGAATATCTGAGGGGAGAACAGACACCAAGAACTCATTCTGGGGCAGCCATAATTTTTATTTTATTTTTTTCTGTAATGTTGATATTTGACTATAATATGGTATATATAAATATATTCATTCTAAAGCAACTCTGAATTTACACTCATGCAAGTATTGGTACATGTGACTATTTTGAAAACAGAAGCTAAATCGAGATTATACAGGGTTGCTCATGCTAAAATTAATTTTCAATTATATTTAATTCCACAAATATATTATTGTGATTTAATTTAGCTAATAGCTACCACTTAGAACTGGTTCATACAAATTTAGTTATCTATTATTTAGTTACTGAAATAACAACAAAATTAAGTTAATTAATAGATAAAAAACTAGCCAAATTGTTAGCTCAAGCAAAGCATTCTAAGTCATTAGAATTCAATCTTCTGTTTGTTTGAGAAAAATTACTAAGCTTTTAATAATCTCAGAATGAGAATATTTGAAAGAAATAAACAGCAAATCTATGGACTTACAACAGTGTTCAAAGCTTTTCTCAGCAATAGAATTGCACCTATTGTTGAATTCCAGAATGACAAATTGAAATAATATGTACTTAAAAATATTAGAGCCACGTGGTGGCGCATGCTTATAATCCCAGTACTTGAGAAGCTGAGACCGGAGGATCCGGGTTCGTGGCCAGCCTCAGCTACTTAGTGAGGCCCTCTGCAACTTAGTGAGACCCTGTTTCAAAATAAAGAATAAAAACTAGGGCTGGGGGTGTAGCTCAGAGGTAGAATGTCCCTGGGTTCAATCCCCAGTACTGCAAAAAAAAAAAGAGAGTATTAGGAACATCATAGTCTGAATCACATTCTATATGATGCTTATTTAACATTCAATAAAGCTGTATATATTAAATTAGGATGTATGTTTTCTAGCTGTAATCTTCTCAGTTGTCAGATTGATCCCAAACCCTTTCCTGGAATATTACCTGTCCCCACAGCCACTGATGAAGTGGGGGGCTAGCAAGCTCATTAGTACTACATGCCTCTTGAATTTATTTTGTTTACTTTTGGTTTGCTTTGGACTGAACAACTAATCACTTCTTATATTCTTCAAAGACACAATACAAAAACCTTCACTGAAAGGGAGTGTTTCATATTTCAAATACCAAAAAAAAGTGACAAAGAAACCTGGAGATGGTATAACAAGAGTGAAAAAATGAGGGTTCCCAGGCAATAATTATGTTTTTGGTGGATGAAAAATTAAGTAAAATCTTTATCAAAGTTTAATTAAGGACCTATAAATGGAAATTCTGAAAAGAAGATACTATTGAATAGGCAAAGATGTTATTACCACAGAGTCAAAATTACTAATCTTGTGAATGAACTAAAACATATAAATGAGGCCGGGCGTGGTGGCGCACGCTTGTAATCCCAGTACTTTGGGACTCGGAGACTGGAGGATCTGGGTTCGCGGCCAGCCTCAGCTCAGCTCTCTTGCTCTCTCTCTCTCTCTCTCTCTCCCCCCCCTCTCTCTCTACCTAGTGAGGCCCTCCGCAACTTTGTGAGACCCGGTTTCAAAATAAAGTATAAAAAAATAGGGCTGGGGGTGTAGCGTGGAGGTAGAATGCCCCTGGGTTCAATCCCCGGTACCGCAAAAAAAAAAAAAAAAAACCATATAAATGAAGCTATGTTCAAAAACCACTACTTTTCTTCATGTAATTAGCTCTCAACAAGACATTTTAAACCAAAACAAATTCAATTGAAATTCTTAGTAATGAGGGCTATCACTTTTACCCTTTTTAAAGATATATTGAAAAAAATCATTTCAAAATTTTGGGACACAGTCATTATTTCAGAGAATCTTAAACTAATTGGATACAAAAAACTAAGGGTAAATTTATACCAAAGATTTTATTTTTGTCTTGTTTGTAGAGATATGAGCCTGGAAACAAATAGAACTTTATGCAATTGAATATCCAATGTAACATTTCTTGCTCAAATAAAGGGGTGGGCCAAAAACTAAAAGTTGCTCCTGTCTTCTGGTTGCAACTGAGACTCATTCTCCACTTTGTTTAGCCAGTGGATTCTCTTCAGTGTTCCATATTCTGAACCATAAACATTTTTCTCTATAGAACAGGCAAATTACTGTTCACTTGGTGTTATTGTTTTGCCTATTATTTAAAACGTGAACTCTTATTATTTGAAGTTTTGAAACACCTGTGTATAATTGACTCCTTATGTAACGCACAACGGTGGATACCATATGGCAGATGTGAGTCATTGCTTCCAAGTCGCCTTCATGTAATGCTCAAGTTCTTGGTGCTGTGCTAGAGGCTGTGTGAAGCCAAAGGATAAGTATGGCTTATGTTCCTAGAGCGTTATTATTCAATAGAAACAAAAAATGAGAGCGCTTATTAGTGTAAAGATGTAAATTTATTAATGTATCTATCCTTCTGCAGGATATATTAGAGCTTAATTCATATCTTTGCACTGTATTTAAGTCATTAACTAACACTAAGTTATTGGCTACAATGAATTTTCAAACTTTGATAGAATCGTCCAGGAGAAATGAAATGTACTATCATAATGGATGGCTAGGATTTGATAAAATAGAAAATGACTAATAAACTTCAGAGGAGAAATAGCAAACAGGAACCCACATGTTAAATCTGGGCTTTCCATGTGCTTTGCTCAGCCATAACATTATTTAAAAAATTAAAACAAATATGCATTTTTATTTCAAAAGTTCATTACAAATCATAGAAAACATGAAGTGGATTTAGAGATTCTCTTGGAAACCTGCAAACTCAGATGTCACTGTCATCACACTGCCTCTCCAAGACACTAATGGGAGAGAAGCACGCACTCTCCTTGACACAAGCTCCATCCTTCACTAAAGCTTACCTCCTCTTGCTTCATTCATTTGCAGTGCTAGTATGGGATCTGGTGTCCATGAATTTACAGATTAAAGAGCTTTTATAAAGAAAAGACATATGTGAAAACATAGGAGGAGACTACAGTGGTTTCTTTGAAGGAGCCATCCCATACATCATACAAATGCAAGCACTCCTGCCTTCACAGATTGTATTACAGTTGCCATTTAGCTGTTGTAAAACTACTAAAACTATCAGAAAAGCTCTAGGACAAACACAGACTCTGGAAGGGAAGCCCAGCTTGTGACAAAGTCCAGGCAATCCGAAACAACTACTTAAACGAGGTACAAAAGAAGAATCAAGGAAGGGGTGCATTAACCAGTCATGTATCAAAGAAAATGAAGGAAAGAGGCCCCCAATATTTAATGACTTTCTGAGATCTTCAAAAATGAGGCATGATTAAAATGAGAAAATTTGAAATGTCAAAATTTTAATAAAAATTCATTTGATGAAATCATTTTAATAAAATGTATTTTGTTAGCATGTTCTAACACTAGAAAAATGTGGGACAAATTTCAGTAGAATAAACTTTAGTTTGTTTCTGAGAAGGAGGTTTGATTAATGAGGCTGTAAGAATGGCATTTATTAGAAACAAAAAACCCTACTTTTTATGTTCCATAAAACAGTTTGAGTAGTTTTCAAAATCTTGCTGTAGGCAAATGAAATTCGAAGCAACTCAGTGGCAATGTAAGTTCTGCTCTTTTGCAGTGAGTGACTGAAGTTCCTGGACTTTATTAAAGAAAGCAATAATTATAGAGAAAAATCTCCAAATGATTTAAAAAGCATTGTTTCAATGCATGCTGTCTTTCTTTTATCTTCTTTCTGCATACTTCTTTGTTTATTAGGTTTCTTCTGCTCTGAAGATATCACTGAATGCTAATGTGTCAGTGGTTGCCTATTAAAGTTACTGCTTTATGTCCCAAGCAGCCCACTAGTTCATTAATCAAAGTGTTCAGAGAATTTATATTACAGTTGAGACCCTCAGGGATAAATGTAAAAGTGTGTATGAATAGACAGGTCAGGGCTGTGATTCCTTATATCTTTGTACTTTTTACATTCTACCTGCTCTTTCTTTTCATTGTAAAATGAACGTGGCTCTCCCAATCAGAATATAATTTCAATAATAAAAGTTACTTTCAGTGAGGTATTTCTAAAGTAATAAGTTGAGATGTTGACGGTGTCCCAGAGTCAAGGTGCTTGAGAGAAGAGAGACTCTGGAGCTATAAGAAGCTTTAATTTAATTTATGGACCGGTTTGCAAATCTGTTACTGGTACATATGGTACTGGGGATTGAACCCAGGGGCATTTTACCCCTGAGCTACACCCCTAGCCCTATTTTTTATTCTTTATTTTGAAACAGGGTCTCACTAAGTTGCCAAGGGCCTCACTAAGTAGCTGAGGCTGGCCGCAAACCTGGATCCTCTGGTCTCAGCCTCCCAAGTACTGGGATTACAAGCATGTGCCACCACGCCCAGCTGATGAAAAATATTTCTTAGTTTTGTCTTTTTTGCATGTATATTTTTAATCTACATTGTAAATGGATTCTGAAAAAATAATCAAAGGAAAAAGTAACTAAGAGAAAAAGTTTTTTTTGAAGCCCTCTTGATCTAATATTGTTTTTCCAAATCACAATTTTTATTAGGCATTTCTTGAAATTTATTTTAACTATGTCAAGTTGTATGCATACTGTTTCTTAACTATTATTCAGCTTATTATATGTTCTTATGAATTTTTTGATATTGTTATCTAAAGAATAGTTAATCATATTGTTTACTTGTTTTGTTGCTAATGTTTGCATTTTTGTTTTTATTAATTAAATGTATGTTAACTAATACATAAAACAGGAATTTTACATATTAATGGGGTACTGTGTGATATTTTAATGCATGTATATATTGTGCAGTGTTTAAACCAGGTTAAACATATCTATCTTCTCCAATATTTGTCATTTCTCTATGGTGAACACATTCAAAAATCCATTTTTCTTGCTTTTTGAAGTATACAATGCATAATTGTTATCTATATTCACCCTGCAGTGAAATGGCAAACCAGTTTTTATGCTTATGGAACTGTAACTTAGTACCCATTGACCAACATTTCTCCATCTCTCCATCCAATAAACATAGGAACTACCCTTAAGAAAAGGATAACAAGTCATTCATTTTTTCTGTTAATTTTACTTTGAATTATCTTAGTTTTATAGACTGCATAATATATTGGAACTAGGAATAATTTAATTTTCAGTATTATTTGAAAGAATTGGACCACATACATAAATTAACATTTAATGGTTCAAATTACCTAATTTCATTGCTTTAAATACAACAATGACCTGTACTCCCTGAAAGTCCTAATTATTTGTGTGTGTGTGTGTGTTTGCTGGGGATTGAACCCAGGGGTATTCTACCTCTGAGCTACCCGCCCAGCCCTATTTTACTTTCTATTTGTAAACAGGGTGTCACTAAGTTGCTGAGAGCCTCACTAAGTTGCTGAGGCTGGCTTCCAATGTGCAATCCTCCTGTCTCAGCCTCCCAAGTACTGAGATTACAGGCATGCACCACCATGCCCGGCTTAATTATTATTTTTAAAGGATTAGAGAGAGAGGGTATTCAAAAATCCAAATCAATGGAAAAAAATGCCAGAGTTTGGTGCTTAGGCAACTTGTATTCTTTCTGTGGTTAATTTAGTATTTTATTGGTCTTGATCTCCAAAGTTCTCAAAAAAATTTCATCCTTATATTCTCTCCACCACAACAGTAGCAGGAAAACAAAGTAATGATTAATTACTGGCACTATCATTGGATATAAGTGCTTATATCCCTTAATTTATTTTCCTGAAAAGAACATTACGTTTCAGAATGTAGAACATTTAACATTCTCTTTAAATAGATTACTGAATAAAGGCCACCTTAAAAGAGTCTACCCTTTTAAGGCAGTTACAAGTATGTTCCTCCTTTTTTATTGAAATATAATTCAGTATTATAAAATTCACCCTAAGGTGTACAATTCAGTGTTTTATTGTTATTTTTGCAGTCTTCAGAGTTTTGCAACCTTCAATACTGACTCTATAATATTTTCATCACCCCAGTCCAATGGCAATGACACACCATATCTCCTTCCCACCTTCTCCTAGGAACTACTAATTTATTTTCTGTCCATGTAGAGTTACCAATTCTGGATATTTAATATAAATTAAATGATGCAATGAGTGGCCTTTTGCATCTAGTTTTTTCACTCAGCATAATGTTTGCAAGTGTGCATTTTGTGTCATCTATCTATAATTGTTTTTTTTTGATGAATGACATTCCATTTTACAGATATACCACATTTTGCTTAAATATTCCTCAAGTGATAGATGCATGGATTGTTTCCATTTTTGTTATTATGAATAATGCTTCATTATTCTTACTGAGATTCACTTCCTTGATAAATGCTTCTCAGATTGTTGTAAGACAAATTAATTTTCAAAACTGTGAAAATGTGGATTCTACCATTTCTGCTGTTGTTATTCATGTTTCATGAAAGAATGATTTTTTCAGGTCCCTCTTGCTGTCATTCACAGTTACTAACCCACAGCTTATTACTTGATGAATATAAGTCAAAGGGCAATACAAAACTTAGGTATTCTATCAGTTGAATATATTTTATATAATTGATAGTTCCTAGAAAAGGTATTAATTAAAACTTTAGTGTCTATAATGATAGAGAAACTACTCTGCCTCACTTTCTCGTGCTTTCATCATTTTCAACACACACACACACACATACACACACACACACACACACACACACACACACACCTCATTTCCATTCTGAGACTATTTTTCAACTTGGAACATTATAGTCAGTGTTGTTCTCCATATAAATGTGCTTTGTCCATTACAGGGTTTGTAAGCTATATGAATAGCTTTTCTTATGTTCTAGCATATATAAAATTTGAGTATAGGCTGACTACGGACATATGCCTCTCTCTTTGTCATACCAAGAGCAATTATGTTATTATTTGTGAGTAGTTATTTATAGTAGTATTTATTTATAGTAGTTATTTATAGAGTAGTAGTTAATTTAGGCTCAACTTTATATGATGAGGATAATCAATATACAAATGACAATTCATGCAAATAGAATCCTTCAGGTGTTATGTTGTTTTGAAGTTAAATGTTACATTACTTAAAGTGCTAAATTAAAATTTAAAGTATTTTAATCTCATTTTTATTATAAGAATTGGCATAGTGGTATGATAGATCAAGAAAATATTTGGGGTAATATAAAAATTTAAATTTTATTTTATTTATTTTATGCAATTTATTCAATATTAAGTTAAAGAATATGTTCTATAATGATCTTAAAACTTGGTAAAGGTGTTAAGATCATTAGATAGAAAGCTTATTTTGTCTTTTAATGTTAATTTAAAAGATTATTTTATATATGAATTTGCTAGTTTGCCTTTTGAAAATTATGTAGGATATTTTGTAAAGAAATAAAATAACGCATCTCCAAATGCCATGAAAACAATTTTTATCAAAACTATAATTAATGGGATGAGTAATAATAAGCATATAAAGGAAATGCCTGTGGTATAGTTACTACCTTATCTCAGTGGACCTGATGGTAACACAGTGAGAAATGTACAAATCTGTGAATGGTCTTCTAACAGCATTCCTGCAATTCTGAACCCCAAGCTTCAAACTCAGAATGGAGTAAAATAGAAATGCTTTCTTCGTGATCTTGATTCACATTGATTCAGTCAACTAAAGGTTACTCTAAATGGACATAGCCTATACTTTATAAAAGAAAACAAACTAACTGCTTTCTACTGAGTCTGACTTCAATAATAAGGACAAGTGGGCTTTTATGGTATTTTTCTTTCATCCTCTTCTCTTTCTGAATGCATCTCCAAGGACTATCTCGCCAAAGATTTTGTTAATTTGATTTAAAATATATGTAACTCATGTACATTCTTCCTTTTGCTGTGGTAATATTATGCTATGATTTTGTTTATTATCCCTTTGTTTTTATCCATCATAATTACCAATTATATTTATGTCTCTTAGTTTTGCATGTTTTTAAAATAAAATCATACTCAATTTATTCTCTTGCAACTTGTTTTCTTTCTACATTATTGAAATTTATGTACACTTCTGAATGCAGTGTTTATTTTGCACTTATTTTCACAACTTTATCATCTTCAATTGTATGAATGAAATGAGATATATTTATATAATTTTCTATCATTTAGACTATTGTGTTTTGCTATTGGGAACAATATTAATAAAACCATCTTTTATAGCTTCTTGGTGAATATGTGCAAGCTTATTTAGAGCATAAATCCAGATAAGGAATTGCTGGATAAGAATATGTGCATTTTTAACTTTACCAAGTAATATTAATTTTTTATATTTTAGAAATTCATATTTATATCTTCCTACACACTAGATAAGAAATTTATAATACTCTTACATCCTTTGTTCTCCTGTGCCACTGACATAAGTTGATATTTACTAAAATTATATGGTAGGTTATTGTCCATATATAGTCTCTTGTCTATGATCTCATGCATTTTTCAGAAATAGTAAATATTTCCAATTTTTTTAATAAAATTTATTTCACATATCTCTTGCAAAATCTCCCTTACTTTTCTCTTTTTATGTACTCTATCCAAAGTTGCTTTTTAATATTTGTTCATGTTTGTCAGATATTCTGGGGCATGGTATGCCTGAGAATACTCTTAACATAAACATATTTTAATAATGGTTCTAGTCGGGTGTGGTGGCGCACACCTCTCTTCCCAGTACATAGGAGGCTGAGACAGGAGGATCACAGGTCTGTGGCCAGCGTCAGCAATGCAGCAAGACTCTCAGCAACCTAGTGAAACCCTGTCTCAAAATATAAAATAAAATAGGGCTGGTAGTGTAGCTCGGAGGTAGAATACCCCTGGGTTCAATCCCCAGTACCATATATACACACAAAAATAATCATAATGGTTCTATTTAAATTTCATTTTCTTAATATTTATAAAATTTTCATTCAGTTAGCTAATATTTTCACTGAAAACTTTTAGGGCATTCTGATTTTTGTTTGTTTTATTGCAGTCATTTATGGAAACATTTCTTCTGGTAGATTTTATATTTGAAATTTTTCATTAATAGTTTAAACTTTTACTAATGGTATTTGATGTTAATTTTTTCTTTCCTCTTTGTTATTTAAGCCATATTTAAATGTGAAGGCTAAGATGTATTTGCTTTTCAAATTCTTGTACATTTAATTATGTTATCTATTTAAATATTTGTGAGGTCATTTTTTTGTCTCTCATTTCGTAAATCCTATGATCTAGATGTTAAAACTTCTGTATCATGTTTCATTTTTCTTAAATGCATTTTTGTTGGTTTATCCTTTTTTGATCTCTTTGGGAGAATTTTTCAATCTGATATTCCAAAATTTTAATTTGTTTCTCATGGTTAAACATTGTCTAATTACTCCAGCTACCATATTCTTTATTATGTCTTTTAATTTCCATGTGTATTTGGCTTTAGTATATATTTTTCCATGTATTAGGGCACCCCCAGCCCTAATTTATTTATTTTGAATCAGAAACAGGGTCTTACTAAGTTGCTGCGGGTCACACTAAATTGCTGAGGCTGGCCACAAACCAGTGATCCTTCTATCTCAACCTCCCAAGTACTGGGAATTTTTGAAATAAATACAAGTGGTACTCAGACATCTTTTTTATTTGCCTGTGAGCTCATATTTCTCACATAAGAATTACATGTATACCGAGGAATAAACTACAGTCTAAACTGGTCTTTTGACCACAAAGAAAGAACTAGGTGAGAACAAGTCCTAGGGTAGATAGTCCAGGCATGAGAAAACAATATTTATCCTCTTCATCTCACATAACAATTACTTTGGAAGAGTACTTACTATCAATCTTCCAGATAGAAGTAATGTTAGAAAGTGTTACTTCCTACCAGTTTTTCTCAAAAGTCCAATGATCATTGGAACTATGCAGGGAGCTTTAAATAACACTCACGTTTATATCTCATTCAGAAATTCTGATTTAATTATTCTGGTATGAAACCTTTGTATGAAATTTTAAATATATTCCCAGGTGATGGCAATGTACATCCAAGTGTAAGGACCACAATTGACTAGATTTCTCTACCTTCAGTACAGAGAGGTATCTGAATGGGAAGTGGATTTTCAAAAGCTGGTCATTCCACACTTTTTTTTTTCTGATTCTCACCTTGACCAATCTTCCAAGTTGTCTTGATTTCAACCTTATGTGTTCTGAAAACAGAGGGCTAAGGTATCACCTATAAGGGCAAGTCTAAATGTTTTAAAACAAGATGGGACAGTGCAAGATCAAAGTTAGGAGAAGTTTCTTTCCTGTATCATTCTACCACAGACATACCTAGTCTGGTAAAACTATTTTCCAATAATGATATTTAAATTCATATTATTTCATTTATTCCTATTCTGGGGATTGAACCCAGGTCCTAATGCATAATAGGCAAGTGCTCAACCACTGAGCTATACCCCCAGCTGCACAACATTTTAAATAAACTGTGTGTCTCCAAGGCTTACCTCAGAATTCATTATTGTTTTCATAAATTCTTGTGTGTGTGTGTGTGTGTGTGTGTGTGTGTGTGTGTTACTGGGGATTGAACCCAGGGACATTCTAACTCTTAGCTATACCTCCAACCCTTTTTAATTTTTTGTTTGAAAACAGGGTCTCACTAGGTTGCTGAGAGTCTCACTATTTGCTGAGATTGTCCTTGAACTTCTGATCCTCCTGTCTCAGCCTCCCAAGTACTGGGATTACTGGTGTCTGCCACCATGCCCTGCTTCTTATTTTCATAATTTCCATCTTTAGTTAGAGTGATTCTGAAGCAGGTAGTCAGCAGTTTATGCTAGTTAATCATCTTGTTTTATAAAAGCATACACTATTGGACATTTAAGAACTATACATATGCTTTGTGTATTGTGTATGTGTAATGCCTAATGGAACTATGTACTCATAAGCATCAATAAATTAATATTGATTATATAAATAGTTAAGGCACATTCATCATCACAAGATCTGTAATATAATCCCAAGAAAAAAAGAAAAGGTATAGCCACTGGAGATGTGTTATTTTGATCCTGTGCTAAGACTCTGCTTATAAAGCACATACAGAGCATGCTTAATGAAAACATTCCACTCAGTTTGCTTTCAATTTAAAGAGGAACTTTTTTAATTCTTAAATATTTTAATGAAGGGGATATGCATGCCCCAGTTTTTATTTTTTATTTGTCATACTTTTATTGGTGCAGTGTAATTATACATCATACTGAGGTATAGAGTGATAGGAACATACATGCACACAAATCTCAGAGCATTTCCCTCTGGGTCCTACTCTCCTCCTCCCTCCCCTTTCCTGTATGTCTTTGAGATTGGAATTGGTAATTTAATACATGCACATAGCATTATTTCAACTGTTACTGTCTTCACATCTCTATCACCCCTCCTCCCTCCACTAAATCCTCTCCTCCACTCCATTGGAGTCTCTGCTCCTCTATCTGAGATGACCTTGTTTCCCAATGTTTCATCTAGCTTCCACATATGAGAAAAACACATACAACTCTTCACTTTTTGAGACTGGATAATCTCAGCCTAATTTCTCAACAATACATTCCACCGCATCTTAGACTCAACATCACTGACTCCTGCAAGGGTTCCTAATCTTAAAATTCATGTGCTATGTTTGGTGGAAGACTACAGTGGTCTACAAGGGACTGTGACCACCGAGACAGATCTTGGAATGATGCTGTCAAAGAATTCTAGTGTATCTGAAAGCTGGAAGTAGTAAGGAAAGACATTTTCCCAGGATCCTTTGGTGGCATTATGGCCCTGATGATGCCAATGCACATGGTCTAGTGACACCAAAGTTGTGATGACTTGTAATAAAACCTCAGGACATTAATATAGAAATTATATTTGGGCTCTCCTATTTGAGGTCAGTTTCTTACTAGAAATTTCTGACTAGAATAATCTCCAGAATCCGTTACTTATACTTATTAAAGGGAATTGAAAGATTTGTTAAGGATTTTCCCCCAAAATTGATTTTTAGTGACAGCCAACAATATCAGTAAATTTAGGATGTATTTGATCAATTATCGCCATTTCTCAAGTTCAGTTTTTTTAATCAGTCAGATAGGGACATCAGCTAATGAAATTTATTAGTGTATATTCCCTTGAAGTAACCAATGCATTGTTATGGTTCCTGTGACCTTTGGCTTCTTTTTTCATTGAGATACGGCATTCTTATGTCTGTTGGCTATTTGGATACTGATATTGCAATTAACTTTCCACCCTAGCTGGTATCTAGGCTGCCTTTTGATTGAGATTAGATTTTTTTCCGCTTCTAAGGAAAGTTTTTTGACTTGAAAGAATAGAGTGTTACATACAGAAAATAGATAAGTGATTGTTGTTGCTGAGGACTGGGGGAGGGAGAATAAGTGAGCAGGAAGAGATAAATGGGGAATGGCTAACAATGGTTATGGACGTCTTTTTAATGTAATGATAATGTTAAAAAAATTGTGGTGACAGTTGCACAACCCTGTGATTATTTAGGATCTATTGGATTCTATGTTTTAAGTGGGTCAATTATATGATAAATGAGTTTTATCTCAATAAAGCTTTATATTTAGAAAAATAAAACCTTAACAATGAGTCATTACATAAGTAACAATTACCTTAAAGGGTGTCTAGTCCTTAATTTAACATTAACAAGCTCAATATCTAGACTGCTAATAATTTGCTTATTTATACTAAAAGGTGGTATCTTTTAATCATGTATACTTATCTAATCCTATTTCAATTCTGAGGACTCAAGAATTACAGAAGTTTAATAAATGTTTTGGTTGTTTCTCTAACAATGCAGAAGGTTGTGAGACATTTAGTAAATTCGATATGGACTCCACATTTAGAGCAAATACCAAGACACAATTTCTCTCAGTTCTACTCCAGGGATGACCTTAGGGGCAATTTTGATTAGAGTTTTTTCTAACTAGGGCAGGGATTTCTATAACTGATTTGATTTTTTTTTTACCAATTTTTGAAGAAATAGTAGACACATTCCTTGGGGCTTTCTTAGCTCAATTATGAAACTTATTTTTTTATTCCTCTACTGTGCTTGGAAATCTTCACACACACACACACACACACACACACACACACACACACACAGTAATTTGAGACTTTTTCTGCTCATTATGATCTCATAAAAATACTAGATCGCCATGTTTATTAAGCAATGGCACTTTACACTCTACCCACAAAATAAAATGATTGGATTTTTGGAAGCTTTTATAAGTGATGTGGCTTTGACAGGAAAACAGACTCAAGTTAAAAAAAAACACTCATATAGGTCCATTTAGTGAAGGGCCATTCTGATAAACAGATCAGAAACTGATAGCCATTCATAATCATTTTGATTTATCTGTGTTTAACTGATCTCCCTAAATGATTAATTAAACCCTGATTTTTTTTACCAAAAATACTTTATAATCATATTTCATTTAATCTGATATTCTCTTCAGCACTTTCACAAGACTGCCTGGAACTTATTCCATCTGTCTTAGTGGCAAGATAGCCTATTTCTTCCCTCCTCATTTCCATGCTGCCTTCTCTTTCTCTAGCAATACCTCTTTTTCCACTCTAAAATACTTCCCTAGCATCTCTTCCCAAATCACCCTCTCTCATTCTTAAAATCTAGATCTTAATAAAAGATCAATATATCCTAAATTGAATATCATTGACTTCTATAGACTTCATTAGATGTGAGTAATTTTCCCTGGAAGTAATACATCAGAAAATAATTTATGACAGGAAATGAGTCTTAACATAGCTCTACTATTTATTTACATCTATTGAACCTATAATAAGTTTCAACTCATAACAAATTACAAAATGGCAGGCAACAGTCCATAAATATTATGGCTCATTAACTATGGCTGCTGCTGCTGGAAACAGTCTTTTACAGAACATCTGTGTTTCCTCCTAACCCCATGAAAAAATTTGGATAGTTTTAATACTCATTCTCTAATATCATCACAGGAGCCAAATGAACTATTCCAAGAAAGTAATACCTAGCTGTATGGCTCTTTTTCCTTTATTGCTATCATGCATAGACTTTCTACTTGTTTGTGACTCTAAGTTGTTTATCTCTAAAGTTGGGACTGGCACCAAGAGCTATTTTGGGTGAATCACCTGAGAATAGTCAGAATAAATAAATATTAACAACTTTGACTTTTTCTTTATGTTTAGTTTAATATATTTTATAAAATGCATGTTTTGTATATATTTTGCAAGGTATATTTTTATATTAGTGCCATAGGATATATTCATAATTTATATATAATATGTGTGTATTGAGGTTCACTAAAAATTACTGGTAGGATTACATAATAAAGACATTTTTAGAAACTATTAATAATAATTGAGTTTTAGGTCCTCCATTCCAAAAAAGTTGGAGCCTATCCTGAGCCCCAAACTGTTACTCAACATTTATCTGAGTCTTGCAAGGAACTGCCAAACTATTTTCCAGAGTGGTTGTATCAATTTACATACTCATCTGCAATGTATGAATGACCCACTTTCTCTACATCCTTACTAGCACTTGGTTCTGACACTATTTTTTTTATTTTAGTCATGATAAGTGAGCCATGGCATGAAAACATGAAAGTACCATATGACCTGACAGTTGCAATCTTGGAAATTTATTCCAGAGAAGTGGAAATTTACACAGACACAAAAATCTCCAAAGCAATGTTTGCAGCAACTCTGTTCATAATAATCAAACCTTGGAAACAACAGATGTTCTTCAGCATGGCAATGGTTAAAAAACTTCAATACAACCAGATCATGAGATAGTGTTCCACATAAATAGAAACAAACCGATGGAACATACAGAAATCTGTCTGAAACTCTTGGAGAATTATGATGAGTGAAACAGACAAAAGGCTAATCCCCAAATCTTACAAACAGCATGCTTCCATTTATATAATATTATGAAAATGACAGAATTATAGAAATGTATAACAGTTTCATGGTTGCCAAAGAGGGTGAGGGAAAGAAAGAAGAACTCTTGTAGTGATAAAGCATTCTGCGTCTTGACCATGATAATGTCATTATCCTAGTTATGATGCTGTCATTTAGTATGGCAAGAGGTAATCCTTAGGGAAAACTAAATTAAGTGTACATGAGATTTTTGAGAATATAATTTCTTACAACTGCATGTAAATCTACAATTATCTCAAAATTAAAATTGTGACTTAAAAAAGTAATATGTGCCTTTTTTTCTTTTTGGCTAATCCTCCAACTGAATGTAATATTTTTATTTTCTCCCATCTTTCACTGGAGGAGTGGTGAAAGAGGAGAAATAAGATGAAAGCCCACATATGCTCATTCACATAGGATATTTTAAAAGTAAGTGATAATAAATATAATAAAGTAAAATAATTATAAGTAAAATCATAAGTGCCATAAAAATAAAATAATAGATGAGAATTATTCCAAAGAATATAACATGTACTCAAGAGAAAAGATACATGCAGTAAAATTAGAAATTCTAGTCAATTGATGTTATAGCAAATATAACTGAATATTTATATCAACAATTCCCTTTAAAGATTAGAAAAATAATGAAAATTTCCTTGGATTTAATATTGTATGAGTAGAACTGTGAGTAATCCTGAAAAAATAACTTCCATTTAAGAAAATGGAAAAACTCAGAGGCACAAAAGTAAAGGCAAATACTGATTATTCTAAGCACATTGCTGTCTATCTCAAGGAAACTGAAAATTTATAATATTGTTCAATTTCATATCAGCATTTTTAAATGCATGCAATATCCTCAGGAGATTCCAATTCCAATAATAGATTACTGCAATGTGCTAGGCCACCAAGGAACATACTATTATAATGAGTTCAAACCAGATTCATATGAGTCATAAAAATATAATGATAATAATATAATGGTAATGATGATAAAGTGACTTGTACTAGGTCACTGTAGTGAGTCAGTAGTAAATGTAGTTGGAAAAGTTAGGTGTTCAGCCTATCCACTAAATCATGCTGCCTCTCCGATTTTAAACACTTGATAAGAATACATATTCATTAAACATGTAACAGAAAAAATTAAAAAGCAATACTTTCTGACTGCCTAAAGGGTAAAAAATGGTTTCCATTTCTGGTCATCTTCCTTCTTCAACTATGGTATTACCTAAGATATTAATCTCCTTTGTTATTTCTAGAAATTGTTGGCTCTACCTGACTGCCTTTTGCCAGCTCTATGGTTTGCTATGCTTATAGGAAGGGAGAAAATTTAATTGGCCATTATCAAAGTATTCTGCATATAATAGAAATCAATAATTACAGCATATGACTTTACCATGGATATCTAAGTAAAAATCATCAACATTTAGGCAGTTAACTTTTTCCTTTAAAATATGATTAAAGCCAGGCGTGGTGGCACGCTTGTAATCCCAGTACTTTGGGAGGCGGAGATCGGAGGATCTGGGTTCCAGGCCAGCCTCAGCTCGTGCATGCGTGCGCACGCGAGCGTTCTCTTTCCTTCCCTCCCTCCCTGTCTCTCTCTCTCCCTCTCCCTCTCCCTGTCTCTCTCTCTCCCTCTCCCTCTCTCTCTCTCTCTCTCTCTCTCTCTCTCTCCGCAACTTCGTGAGACCCGGTTTCAAAATAAAAGTATAAAAAATAGGGCCAGGGGCGTAGCGCAGAGGTAGAACGCCCCTGGGTTCAATCGCTGGTACCGCAAAAAAAAAAAAAAAAAAAAAAAAAAAAAAAAAAAAAAAAA
>PVJS01013169.1:0-18822 GCA_004027185.1 Glis glis | reverse complement strand
AGAGGTAGAATGCCCCTGGGTTCAACCCCTAGTACCATACACATGATTAAGAGACACAGTTGGCTCAATTCACAGAATTACAAAAGACACCATATAGCTCTATGTTTTCTAATGTATCTCATTTGCAAGACAAAATTGTCAGGAAGCATTTAACTCACATGCTTCATTGTAAAGGGTTATTTTTAGAATTGCCAACATCAAAAGGATATCCATGATACAATACCAATGATTATTAGTGACAAAAGTATCAAAATGCTTTGAAATAATTTCTTAGCTCTTCATCATCATTCCCGGTATCTTATAGGAAGTACATGACATACTCATACTGCAGCACCATTCAGTTTTCTTTTGAAAATGAATTACTTGTAAATTAAAATTCTTTATATTGATTAAAGGACTACTTCAGTTGAGGGTTTAGACATGAAGGCAGTGTTGTTAAGAAGTCATGTTGATTTGGCCAATGCTGCAGGTGAAATAGATGCCTCTTTCTGTAAGGAGCTTGTCATGGAGCAGATTTGCTAGAGGAGAAAGAACTCAGAGGCAGGAAAGAAAAAAGAAAGGGTTCCTCTCTGTTTAAGGGTATACAGATGGAAGCAGACCAATCTATCTAAAGAGAAGAAAATTAAGTATCTTAAAAAAAGCAAAATGAAAACTCAATAATGCTCAATATCATTAAACATTGAAATTCAGTGTTA
Organism: Glis glis; assembly: GCA_004027185.1. Taxonomy (NCBI): domain Eukaryota; kingdom Metazoa; phylum Chordata; class Mammalia; order Rodentia; family Gliridae; genus Glis; species Glis glis. The sequence continues at coordinate 18,127 of PVJS01013169.1, read as the reverse complement.
GTATTAAGCACAAGGTATTGTAGGATGTGTGTACTTCACATACAAAATACTTTAAAGGTCAGAAAATCAATCAGCTGTATTTCACTTGTCATGCCTGCTGGGTTTGACCAATATAGTAAAACAAATACTATTCTATATTTCAGTTTTTTCCACCCTGATTGATTCTCTATAAACCCATTATAAAGGTCAGTATATTATAGGTCAAAGGCTACTTTGGTATTAAAAAAAAAGGAGAGGGTGAGAATAAGCACATACAACCAATAGAAGCATAGATTTAGTCAACATTGTGGTGAAATGATGTGGTAGCAGTAGTTTTCAAGAGCCTTCTAAAATGTTTATGTGACACAGAATTCTATAATATGGAGAATACTTCTTTCTATAAAGGTTTTTTTGTTTGGTTTTGTTTTCCTTTGTTTTGTTTTTTGTAGCTTGAGGACTGAAAGAGTCATTTATGGGTTTGAGTGTTTGGGACATAAAAATATAGTAAACTGAAGAGAGAAAAGAGGAAGTTCTGATATAATGTACCAAGCATGGCCATCTTCCAGTATTATAACACTATATTAAAAAATCTAAAGATGCAAAATAACACTGGCAATATACAACATAAAGGGTAAGAATTAGTCATTGCCTATTTTCATTGTTTATAAAGATATGAAACATTAACTAAATTCATCATATGATACTATAACATTTTTCTATAATGTAGAGGATGTGTATGAATGAAATATGTGCAGGCTAATCAATTAAATCACATTTTAAAGTGTAGTACGAGCCAGGTGTGGTGGCTCATGCCTACAATCCCAGTACTTTGGAGGCTGAGACAGAAGAATGCAGATTCAAAGCCGGCCTCAGCAATTTAGTGAGACCCTCAGCAACATAATGAGAGCCCGTTTCAAAATAAAAAAGAAAATAGGGCTGAGGGTGTGGCTTGGGAGTAGAATGTCACTGGGTTCAATCACCTCTACCAAAAAAAAAAATATATATATATATATACATACATACATATATATACATATATATATATACATATACATATGTATATATATATGGCTAGTATGGCTTCTTGTCCTGTTATTGGGGACATATGTCCCAAGTGACGTAATATTCCTTTATTTGTCACTAGCCTGCATTTATGAATAAAGACAACTGTTCATGAGAAAATTACTTAAAATGTCTTATAGTGAACATAGAGTAGCCTCTTGGCAAGAAAACCTTAACTGAAAGCCCATTTCATCCCATAATTAATTTGGACTCAACTGGCTCTTTAAAGTTTTGAATGTGTATTTATATCCATTATCATAGCTGCTATTTCTGCTATTTCCTAGAGAAAAAGACTGTTTAAGTTTTACTATAAGCCCATAATCCCTTGAACACAATTCTGAAATTAAAAAAATAATAATTTAAAAATATTCACAACTCTGTAGGCAGCAAAACTGACCTGAATTGACATGAGCCAATATTTAGACTATTTTGAAAATTCAACCATTTTCATTAAGAGCAAGAAGTAAATTTGCTGGCACAACCCATGCTAGGGCTATTTTATGGTAGAAACAACTAACATGGGGAACAAACAAAATAAAATAGAATTCTAAAATATATGTAGCTGCAAATATTTGGGATGAAAGACTGGCTACCTGCTTTTCATAGAAATACGAGGACAAGAAGACTGGTAGAATTCGAAGTGTGCGAGTTTGTGTTATTCACCTCAATCTGATAAATTATTACCATTCCCATTGATCTCTTGTGAGAAAACTAAAATGGGGAATTTAAGTAATTTACCAAATATGTCACAATTAAAAATTGTCTGCATGGCAATAGAATTTCTCTGTCACAAGCATATGATCTTCTCTCTCAGTGCTTTTCATTTTTGCTTGTTTGTTATTGGCTTTTGAACCTCCCACCCAATTTCTACACAATTGTTCTCTTTGATGAGTATAAAATAGATTTTTATATCTGCTAAAGTAAATTTGCTAATCAATTGTCCACATTGAGGTCTGTAAGTCAGTATATATATATATATATATATATATATATATATATGCTTCTTTAAAGATTTCTTCCTCATTCCTTGCTATCACCTATGTCATACTTTTCTGTTATAACCTTATGTACCCTCAGACATTTCCGATTACACCATTTCAGGCACATGTGGTTTCCTGTTTGTTCTAGCACCTTTTCCCCTAGCTGTGCTGTAGGCACACTCTGAATTTATATCTCTCATCAAAGTGGACTCACCTGAACACCTCACATATAATACCTTTTGCTTTACTAACACCCTTTCTACTCTTACTTCATTCATATTCATAATTGTAATTCTTAAATTATATTGTAATATTATTTATTTACTATTTCTTCCCTTAGAGTATTAGTCTAAAGGACTTATTTCCATATACTTCCATATGTCCATCTATCATACACTAAAATCATGGTCTGATAGTTGTGAGCATTCAATGAATGAATAACCCATTTTATCACTAAGATCGAGTTTTTATCAACAACTCGTCTACTGCAGTCAATCTCCTGACACATCTTTGCATCTCAGTATCTCCCTCCCTGCACAAGTTTAATCGTTTTCTAAAAATAAAATTGATCATTGCTCATTCAATACTCCATCAGCACCAAGAGTTTGAAGCACTTGAGTGGATTCTTGATCTGAATTTTTATGATGTGTCAGAAGGCTCTACGTGGGCTGAGCTCTGCCTATTTCTTCAATTTATTTACTCTCATTTGCTTTCACTCTTTTGGGAAGGGTCATTACTGGGGATTGAACCTATGGATATTCTACCTCTGAGCTACCCCCTCAGCCCTTTTTACTTTTTGTTTTGAAACAGAGTCTCACTAAAGTCTCCCTAAGTTGCTGAGGCTGGTCTCAAACCTGAGATCCTCCTGTCTCAGCCTCCCAAGTACTGGGATTAAAGGCATGCCCCACTATGCCTGGCACTTTCGCTCTTTTAATTCTTTCTGTTCTAACCGCAATAGTCTTCTAGTCTTCTTTCAGCTTCTATAACAATGTTCCCCCATGCTTCTTCTACACAGGCTCCAATTGAATTCCCTACTGTGTGTGTGTGTGTGTGTGTGTGTGTGTGTGTGTGTGTGTTTGTGGTACTGGGAATGGAACAACTCAAGGATGTTCTACCTATGAGCTACACCCCCAGACCTATTTTGTTTTTTATTTTAAGAAAGGGTCTCACTAAGTTGCAGAGGCTTCACTAAATTGTTAAGGCTGGCCTCAAACCTGCGATCCTCCTATCTCAGCCTCCCAAGTACTAGGATTACAAGCATGCCCAGCTTGAATACCCTACTTTGAAAGCACCCTTTCCTTCCTACTATGCACACCTTTCTCTTAGGTAAGTCTCTGCTTCAGATCTAAAATTTATTTATTTATTTATTTATTTATTTATTTATTTTGCGGTACCGGGGATTGAACCCAGGGGCGTTCTACCTCCGCGCTACACCCCCGGCCCTATTTTTTCATACTTTATTTTGAAACCGGGTCTCACGAAGTTGCAGAGGTCCTCACTAAGTAGAGAGAGAGAGAGAGACAGGGAGAGAGACAGGGAGAGAGAGAGAGAGAGAGAGAGAGAGCTGAGGCTGGCCGCGAACCCGGATCCTCCGGTCTCCGCCTCCCAAAGTACTGGGATTACAAGCGAGCGCCACCACGCCCGGCCAGATCTAAAATTTATGATCAATCTCTCTCAGGCTCATTTCCATGGTCAGAGGCCGGTTGTAGTTGTAGGGGAAGTTTCGGCAGTGACATCCCCAGAGAGAAGAAAACACGTGAAGTCATTAGCAAAACAACAACAGCAGCTTTATTTTACAGACCTGTTCCTTATATAGGGTTTTGGGCAAAATGGTGCATGTCCACACCAGCATGGATGTGTGCAGGCACGTTGTGTTTTGCCCAGTCATGCAAGTATAACTAAGTGTATATCTGCAGCTGTGCGGGATGAGCGGTGTCATGTCTGTACCATGTACCTGTACTTCCTCTGGACCCCACACTCCACCCCCTACATGGTGCTGGTGCACGACTTGACCCAAAGAGCATTGCATTGGCTCAAAGACCACAACAGCAATAAAGGGTGAGAGGGGACTATTAGTCCTTCAGCCACACAGGAGAGGGTTGAGCAAGGGGCCGGCAGGCTTCACCCGCCTTGGCCGCTTCCTCCACCCACTGAGCCCCACTCCAGCGGCACTGGGGGCCCAGCTGTTGCAGCTCCAGCACTTTTAAAGCCTTCAGGACTTCTTCCAGCTGGGGCCATACAGTGTTCCAATCTTTTGGCAGGGGTCCATGCTGACAGACAGTTTGTTACAGGGGACCACAGGGAGGCCGGCCCAGGACTTCTGCTCCAGAGGGGTCCTGGAGTCCTCAATCCTGCCAACTACACCAAGTATCAGAGGCCAGTTGTGGTTGCAGGGGAGGTTTCAGCAGTAAGATCCCCAGAGAAAAGAAAGCACGCAGAGTCGCCATCAGGAGAACAACAACAGCAGCTTTATTTTACAGACCTGATCCTTACATGAGATTTTGAACAAAATGGCGCATATCCACACCAGCATGGATGTGTGCAGGCGCGTTGCATTTTGCCAGTCATGTATATATAAGTGAATATCTGCAACTGCGCGGGATGAGTGGGGTCATGTCCCTCCTGCAGGCCTGTACTTCCTCTGGGCCTCACACCCCTGAAACAACAAGTTTTTCTCAGTATGCTTCTGGAGTGTCAATGATGTTTCTCCTTTGTACATGATCATGGTTGTCACTTTGCATGTGTATGTGGGTACTGTTATGCTCTGATCCTTTGTCCCGGAGAGACCACCAGGAGACCAAGCCGTATGCAACCGCAGAAGAGCCTTTATTCAAGCTTAAGCTTGGGTGCCCGACATAAACTGACACAACAGTTCAGTACGGTGACCCCGACCACGTTTTTCCTTCAGTTTTTATAATTCTTAAACAAAGAGCCTCAGTTTCCCTTTGCTAATTGGACAGTCCCACGTAGGGTTTCTCTGACCTTTACAATGGTTGGTTATAGATACAGTTGATCATCACAGACTGGTTAGACATTAGCTGTCCTTGTACATTCTATATTGGAAGATGTTTTCCCTAACTTTCCAGACTGTTACAGTAATAGTAACCACAATAACCATTAATCTATAGAAGGCCATCTTGACCTCAGTCAGGAGGGTCCCAAGTAAGGACGTTTTGCTTTCCCAACAGATGTCTAGGTCAGGGAGTCAGTCCGATAAGGATATCCTGCCTTGTTAGCCAGAGCCTGCAGCAAGCAAATTTTTTTTTTATGTTTTTATTGGTGCACTGTAGTCTCACATCACAATGAGTATCAGTTTGGTGTTAACATACATGCACACAGCTCTTGGTGTCCCTCCCCCCCAACTCCCCTCCCCCACATGTAGCACTGAGAATGATGTTGGTATAATCTCATATATACACATTGTTTATGACAGTAATTCCATAGATTCACTTTTTCTTACCCTTCCCCTTCCCTTGTACCCCTTCCCTTGCACCACTGAGGGTTCTCCGTTGTGTTTTAACTTTAACTATTTCAATGATGTAAGGGGGTCCTTACAGTACACACATGAGGTTATTTGAGAAATGGCTGTTTCACCAGTTTATCTGTAAATCTTACAAGGGTAAATGATTGGTTTTACCTTACTGGGTATCACATGTCCTCACATAATGCCTGACTCATAATAAAAATGACTGATTGAATAAATGAGTGATATCTTGGCTCTTAAGATAAACATTCAGCTATAAAAGAAGAAATTGCTAAGTCAATATTTTGGTTGTATCTTCCTTTACATGGGGAAAGAAAACACGAATAGGAAGATGCATTTAGAATACAGTTTAACTTTCTATACAATATTTTTTCTTGTATATATTTTTAATCTATACAATGCTTTCAATGAAGTTATAGGGTTATTTTATTAAAGTATTATTTCTCTCATGGTTGGAGTCATCTTTTATGTCTTTGGCAGAGTATCTTGGTACTAATGTAGAACATCTAAAGAAATAGGTTAAAAATAAATCATAAACACAGATAAATATCTTGTGGAACAGAATATCTTAATCTGTAAAAGTTGATTTTATTGGTGTTTTAGTTTACGGAATTATAGAATGACATGTTCCAATAAAATTCAAAGTAAGTAGAATAATTACCTTATCTCTTCAATGGGCATAGCGGAGAGATAGCTTGTAAAAGACAAAGAAATAAGAGGAGAAAAATATAAAGCACTCCGTTAAAAGGTAAAACACATTTTTGAATCTACTCTTGAATACACACACACATATATATACACTGAAGATTGATGCCCTTGGTAATCAATACTCCATTTTTAGCTGATGCTTTTTATTCCAACACATTGGTCTCACATGAACCAGTAGCATCAGTCTTACCTGGAACCTTGTAGTAAATACAGAATTTTAGGCCTGCCTCAGAATATGGAATTAAAATCTGCATTTTAACAAGAGTGTGAGTTGATTTGTATGCATATTAAAATTTGAGAAGCAGATGCCTTAAAGGTAAATGACAAATCACAGGTCCTCGACATAAAACCTAAGTTTATGGGAATAATAAATAGGAGATTAGAAATATTTTCAAATCATGAAGAAGAAGAAAAAGGAGGTTCACTACAAACACAAATTAAGTGAAAGATAAGCCAAAAAAGAATGCTGGATTTATATGTGTTATAATATATGCATATTCTATTTTTCTCTCTCTCTCAGGAAATATAAATACCATCTTCTCAGATAATCACACCACAAATCCAGGATTTACTCTTAATCATTCTCTTTTCTTCACATCCTAAATCTAATCCATCAACAAGTACTGCTAACTCTACCCCTGCATTTATGAACTTCTCCTCATCCTCATTCCAACACTGAGTCCACATTGATCAAGACATAGCTGACATGAAGACTTACATTTACTTTCCATTTTATTCAGATTCTAAAAGTCCCAGTTACCTATAACACTGCTGTAAAAATTTCACCTAGAGCATTTCCCAACAAATAAGATAGGCTGAAATATAAAGATCAAAATCTAGTTAATGAAACCTTTCTGGAGATTTCCTGATCGAAGGAAAAGGTAATGTAAAACATGATTTTTATGCCAACCTGTTAGTGTGGAGGACGGGGTGGAGTCAGAAAGTAATTCAATGCAGATCTGATCCTGGAAGTGAGTGTTAGAGATGAGTAGGTTCTTGATAGATATTTGGTAAATGAATACACACAGCTGCTGGAAAGAGACAACTGTGGGGCTCAGAACTTCTTAGGCACAGGGAACTTATTTTCTGAAAAAGTTCCAAATGATAGAGATATCTATCGACCATGCATGTTAAAGGTTCACACTTTATCTTGGAGACAAATGGAAGCCATCACAGCTTTTCTTTATAGAGAATATCCTGTTTCACACTGCAAAAAAAAAAAATTGTTTTCTCCCAATGTTGTGGACAAGTAAGACAGAAGGGAAGGAGTGTGGCTGAGGCATGAATGAGCAGTGTAGTAAGACATAATGAGAGCCTCAGGCAAACATGAACAAGCTGGAATATGGAGAAGAGTGTTTAAAGGAAGATTAAGAGAAATCACATTTACAGGGTTTGTAGATTCAGATGTATCATTAGGGATGATTCTCAAATTTCCAGCTCCTGGGACTTGGCAAAAGGATGGCACATTTCACTAAGAAAAAGAATACAAGATCAGAAGTATGATTGTAAACATTCATAACAGTGACTATGTAAGAAGAAATTAAGTGTCACCATTTCCTGCATCATGTGAAACCACTTTCAAAGCTAAGTAAACATCCTTCTAAATAATACTATCATTGTAATATTTAATCTAATATTATTTAATCTAAATGCATATTTAATCTAAATTGAGTCTATATAGAAAGTATGCTATGTAGAAATGACAGTCTTGAAACATAATACATGCCAGTAACTATATTAAGCACTTTATATGTGTTCCCTTTTAAACCTCTGAACAACCCTAGGAGGTAAATTCTACCATAATTTTCATTTAATTATTGGATAAGCCAGAATTCAACCAAGAGGTATGTAAGATGTGTGTTTCCCCTGAATCAGTTTCCTTTAGGACACAGTGCAATCTAGTGTGCTAATTGTAGAAGAGAGGTTAGTGAAGGGAATGACCGAAGATGTATGGAAAAGACTAGGAGTATTAACAATGGATGATTGGGAAACATCCCAGGACCTGCAGAAGAATTACTTCTCCTAGCCCAGAAAAGAAGGAGGCCAGGCACAGTGGAGCATAGCCAGGCATGGTGCCACACACCTGTAATCCCAGTACTTGGGAGGCTGAAACAGGAGGATCACAGGTTCCAGGCCAGTCTCAGCAATTTAGTGAGGCCCTAAGCAGCTTATCAAGACCCTGTTTCAAAATTAAAAAATAAAATAGGGATGGGGTGTATCTCAGTGGTAAAACGTCTATGGGTTCAATCCACAGGATTGTGTTAATAGGAGAGTACTAACTAGGATGCAAGGAAAAAATGCTTTCATGCCTGCTGTAATTGTAAAAGTTTTCCTTGAAGGAGTTGAGACCTTCAGTAGGAAAACACAGAACCTGCATCCCATAATCACACGAAGAAAGCACCAGATACATTTCTAAAATGGGAATTTATTCCTTTACTATGAATGTAGATGATTCTAAACCCTAGTCTTAGAGCCAACCCAGCTTATGCCAAAAGGGACAGAGAGAGATGGGCTGTCATAATTGAGCCTTGTTCAAATTACCAATCCAATAAGAATAAAAGGTGTTTTTGTTATGTATTTATAAAAAATGTAGGCATAAAAGGAAATTTCTTAAGTTAAATGCTATAAAATGTCAATTTAGAATAAACATTGTTTCTTAGAAAACCTGGTATTTATATTATATATATTCCACAGTATAGAATATATGTTACATTATGTTTATGTATTATATTTTAGAAACATAATCATATGGTCTCACAATCTATAAATATGTCAGTTAAGCATCCAGTTATTGCCTTATATTTCATTGTATAGAAATGGTATAGTCTATTTTCTGTTTTTTGTAATTAAAATAAGTAAAGATGAGGAAAATTGTTTAACATAACCTTGGAATTCTTGGAAAGTACCATGAAGCAGTTAAAAGACAAAAAGGATGAGGATAACATGATATGATTCATTTTAGATGATTCTATCATATGATAAATGATCAAAAAATATTATACCTTTAAAAAGTTCAACATAGTACCAAATATAAGATTATCTTACAAAATTCAATAACTTTCCTCTACAACAGTAGTGATCAAAAAGAAACTATTAAATAATCCATTTGAAATAACAGTTTAATATATAGAATTTGTAGGAAACATTTAAAATATATGCAATATATTACAGTGAAAATATCTAAAAGGTTTTGAAAGACACACATGATATCAGAATCATTAGGGATCTAATAAGTATTAGGAGGCTTAAATTAAATAACAGTATAAATTGCTTTGTGTAATATTAAGAGGAAGTAAATGGTTAGGCTCAATATTCTGAGGTGAAGCATAATTACTACTATCCTGGGAACACTGAATTATAGACTCTGGCTACATTAGGCGGCTCTGAATATGAGATGTGCACAAGACTATAACTTTTGGCGGAATAAAAACTAGAAAAACAAAATCAAATATTTGTATAATTTTCTTAAAAATTATTGTTTAAGTATTACTTTGAGTGTCAGCAGAAAAAAGCACTTTTTTTTGTAAAGCTTACTTTGACTTCCTGGGGCATAAGTAATTATAATTTCATGTTTTTAAATGGCTCTTCTAGAGTGTGTTCAATAAGCACAATGAACATAAATATCATAAACACTAGTTATTGTAAACTGTGAATAACATAGATATTTATACCACAGACTAAAATAATATCTTCTGCATGTCATTCTTACTTATTTCTTGTTGACCAGTAGTATTTAAGTGACATTAACTTGAACAGTTGAAGGATAGCATATGTGGTACACATGCAAAATTGCTTATAAATATGATGTACATTTTCCCTCCTCTAAAATTAAGAAAACTAAGGTATTAAAATCAATGAAATAAAAAGGAAATAAGCCAAAAACACAAGCAAAATCAAACAAAACCCAAAGACCAATTATATATCAATTCATAGTAGCCAAGATTAAGGTGAAGTGAATGAGGCACTTGCCCTAGGCAAAGAAATCAAAAGGTCATAAAAAAATCAGTAATCAAGATTCATTCTTTCTGTGTATGGTGGCGCGTGCCTGTATTCCCAGTACTTGGGAAGTTGAGACAGGAGGACTGTGTATTCGAAGCCAGCCTCAGCAACTTAGCAAGGCTCTTAACAACTTAGCAAGACCCTGTTTCCAAATAAAATAGGTCTAGGGATGTAGCTTGGAGGTAGAATGCCCTTGGGTTCAATCGCCAGCACAAAAAAAAAAAAAAGATTCATTCTCATAGTGCAGTACTTAATGTTCATACCCTGACATATATCAAAATGTATAATTATAATTTACAATGCACCAATAAATGAACATAATTAAAAAAAATACAAGGCATAATCATATACTAGAAATTATGTTGCAGGGTTGGTATAATGCTTGAAGAATTTGGAATATGTGCTTTATCATAGTTTAAAGCATGCTTATATTAAACAGGTAGCACACTGACTACACACACAGAAATCCTGTATACTTATTAGAAGTAAAAAATTGTTTATAAGCTATGTAAAAAAAAAAGAATACAGCTTTGGTGAAGTCATAAATGTTATATCAGATATCTACTGGCAACTTAGAACCAAATAATCACCAACCATCTCAGATGTATTTAAGAGTAGAGCAATAGGCAATATAGTCTTACCTCGATTTCTCTCAGAATTAGCTAGTGAGTGAGCCAAAATTACATCATTTAAAATCAGTAAAATGTTATCTTCCAGGTTATGTTTAATATCTGCATTTGTATCATCTAACTATTGCTACACCATTAATTACTGAAAAATAAGTTCTTGGTTTTTTCTCCTGACTCCATGGCTATTAACTACCCCACTTCTCTGTTTTGCTATATTACTCCAATTATTAGGCAATATCAACCTCTACATACTATAGTTTCAAGGCAGCCTTCCAAGAGATGGAAAATGGAAGTTGCAAAAACTCTTGATGCCAAGCACCATAACTCACCCACTTCTTCCATTAAATTATTTTGGCCCAAGCACGAAGGCAGTTCAGAGTCAAGAGATGAAGAAGTAGTCCCATCCTAGATGGGAGAGGTGCAAAGACCCTTGTGACCATATTTAATCTACTGGGGAGTATCACTCTGACTTTGTAGGTAAAATATCAGGTAAGTTATCTAGAATAGTAATTGCCAGAAAATATTTTTTAAAACTACTGGTAGATAAAGTCTCTTCAACAATGTCAAATTATAGGGCATGGGACTGGAAAGACATCGGAATTAATAGCTGTGTATGAGTGCTATGTGCACATGGATAGTGGCAGGGAGGGAGAGATTGAGAGATTTTTTTTCTTTATGTTTCAGACCATTATTTCATTCTTATTTTTTAATGAATATCATTACAATATCTTTTTTTTCTTGGTACTGGGGCATTCTACCTCTGAGCTATACCCCCATCCCTATTTTAATTTTTATTTGGAAACACTAAGACTTCACTAAGATGCTGAGGATCTTGCAAAGTTGCTGAGACTAGCCTCGAACCTAGGATCCTCCTGTCTTAGCCTCCCAGGCACTGGGATTATAGGTTCCTGCCACCATGCCCAGCTCATTACATTATCTTTTGAAACAGAGCTTCCATTCATGACTACAGGGCTTTTGGAGTTGGCTTGCTTACAATCAGATTACTTAACAAAGCCGCATGGCAGCTGTTGGAGTGTTCTATTTTCTCCTGTTTTAAGGCCCAATGAAGCATGTATGTGTAAAAGTTTCTGCCATCAATAAGTGACAGGATGCATGTATGAATGCTAGGCCATCTGATATTTTGGGGATTGTTTCACAAAATATTCTCCATTTCATTTTCATGAGCAATGGCCCACAGGTAGAAGAATTCACACACAAATATCAGGAAAAGATAAAATACTGATAGGAAATTAGTAGACAAGAATCACAAATGGCTTATACTGGAGTGTCCTGGCAAATCATTTAGATTGACAGATAGCTGGGAGAGCTGCTAAAACAGGACCATATGTCTGACGATTTCAGGGTGGTGACAGTTGAGAAGAGTGAACATTGCCTCGGTTGGGTTACAGAATTCGTGAATATCAGAGCCTCTGTCAGAAACTCTAGAGGCACAAACACATACTTCTCCACACCAGCCAGAGGCAGATTACGGCCTTCAGTTGAGCATCCCGTGCGACAACTCCATGACACCATCAACCTTCCCCATGTCCTGTTGTTTTCTAACTAGATGGAATCACCCACTCCACCATCTGATCATGAGGCACAGAACTTTCTCCTTACAATCACTTTGGATTGACATGCTGACAACCAGAATTTCAAAATACAATTAGAAAATGGAAGAAACAATTCATTTTACAATATTTCAGAGCATTAAATGGACTGTCAACTAGCTTAAGCAGAAATGTTAGCAAATAAACATATCAAATTAATACTTTTAAAACCTGCATATTATAAATGTGAGAAAACAAAATAGAAATGCTAGATTCCATATTAGGTTACTGTGTGTTCATGGAAACAAACTTGAAGAAAGAAACTTTAAACTATCTTCATTGCTAGTGAAGATACATTTCTAACTAATAATAGATAAATATTTATATGCGAAATTTTTATGAAAATATGCTAAATTATTTTAGCAGAAACCTTTGGTTATGGCAGTTGGTGAAGGTTAGGATACAGTTCATCTCTTCCTGCCTATTAAAGTCAGAAATTTGCTAAGATATTGAAACTTAGAGCAAGAAGAATATTAATAATACTATCTTCAACAGGGTGCATAACATGAAGATCACACTTGGAATTAGATGAGTTTTGCTTTAGACATATTTATGAGATGTCTCTGGCCTTTCAAATAGAAGTCAGTTTGAAATGTGAGTCAGGAACTAACTAAAAGAATTAGACATAGTTTGGGAAAGCAGTTTCGTGAATGCTCAAGTAAATGAGATCAGAAAGAATATGCAGAGTGCAAGGAACACTGTGATTGAGAAAAGATTCTCAAAGGTCTTTAAGAAAAAGTGTCAACAAAAAACCTGAAGGATAGCTAGACATGAGGAAGTATTACAGCTGTGTCAGTAAAGTCCAATAAGGACTTTCTTAAAAGGGAGTTGCTGTCAAATGCAGCAGATGTTAGAAAATTTTAGCAATATGTGATCTAAAAATAACAATTAGAAAGTTGTTACACAGTGACATGTTTTATAAACTTTCTGAACTTAACAGACTATTTAAAAGAGCAGATATTAACATATCCATCAAATCTTGATCAGGAGATGTCATTTCAAATCAGCTAAGAATGTTGGGTTATCTCAAAAAAAAAATAAAAGCCCATTTTAAATATTTCACAAGAATCTATCCTTGAAATGCAAACAGTCTGCATTTATGCAGTAAAATTTGTGCTTTAGGAAATTTATTTTAAAAATACTAAGAAATATATTGCCGTTAATGAAGTTTTTGGCAAAATACCATCTCTATTTGGGAAATATTTATGCAAATTACACTGTCAATTAGACTACATGTTGTTAAGTAAATGATTGGAAAACTACATGAGTTTTTTTTTAGTTGTCTATAATAATATTATAATTCACTAAAGATGCGGTGCAACCTCTAAGTCTACCCACCTTACATAGAGGGAATAATTAAAAGAGATATAAATGTTATAAGTTAATGAGATTTTTCTTTAGAGAAAATGGAATAGATATACCTTTCTCTCTAAGAACAACTAATAACCCGTGTGTGTGTGTGTGTGTGTGTGTGTGTGTGTGTACAAAAAAAGAGAAACCAATCTTGAGAGAAGCCAAAACCCTCATTCTCATTCATTGTCAATAGGGCAATAACAGTAGAAGTGGAGAAAACAATAGCGGTTGCCAGAGATTATGAGTTGGAGATGTGTCTATCTATAAAACACAATATGAAGCCCTTACTAATGTTATACATATATTCATACATACATATATTACATGCACATGTGTGCATATATAGACACACATAAACGTTCTTATGTAGATCCTGACATAAATCAGACAATTAATGTATAGTACTCATTCGTGCATTCACCAACTCTTATTCTCAGTAATAATATTTTTGAAATAAAAAATGACAACATTAGTAGAAGCATATTGGGAGAATAAAGAAGAAATGGTGATACAGTCATGCCTTGAAGAATAAAAATCATTTTCAGAAACAGAAAAAAGGACAAAAATAATTTTGATCCAGATCAATTTAATGTCATCTAGGATAGTTCCATAAACATTAGCAACATCCAGAAAACAGAACAAAGGATTCAGCGATCATAAGAGCCGCGCTGAGCACCGCTGCTGCAGAGTTCAGTATGACATCCTCACACAGCTCTTTATCACTAGTATTGAATTTGTTTCATATTGAAAAAGTCATCCATGAGATCCTTAATCACAATGACTCAGAAGAAGACAGTAAACAGACTTTTAACTAAAATAACTTATTATCCTAAATCATCAGCCTCGAACATCACTAAAAACAGAGAGAAACAAAAAGGAAATGAGATGTGTTAGAGATATGAGCAAATAATATAGTGTGATTCATTTTTAAAATAAAGAGGCTATTATACTCAGCGACAGAGTATCAGTGACAGATATATTTAATATAAAGGGAACTCTTAAAAACAAAGCTGGAAAATATATTGAAATATCAAGAGAGTATCAAATTAGATTTTAATTTTCAGTTCCGCAATGAAAGGTTAAAAGATCAGGACAAGGTCAGTATAAAAATTCATGATCATATAGCAAGGAATAACAACAGTTTTTTTTTCTTGATATGTTTCTAATCCTGAATTAATGGAAGAAAAATAATAATACCAGCTATTACAATCTACTGTATCTCCCCTCTATCTAAGCCATTAATTGAAGCTGTTTAAATTCATGAGGTAATCTTATCTCAACCTCTATAGTTCTATATTCCCATCCCCTTCTAAAATCAAGGAGAGTGTCTATAGGGGGCTAATTTTCTTGTCCAAGATAAAGAAGCTATATGTTCCACTATAGGAGGGGATGGAGAGAAAAAGCATGTTTTACACTTTAGAAGAGAGAAGGTATTTTTATATAATGAGATGCAAATTTATACAAACTTACTCTAAAATACAAACATTTTTAAATTTCTAATCATTCTTTCATTCATACATATTTACATATAAGTATTTGAATAAGTTACAAATACAAGATATTTCCCTAAATCACATTATTTATTCCAATTCCAAGATGGGACTGTTAGCCACTCTGAGATTCCACTTATATATAAAATAGGAATATTTTAATATTACAAACTATATGTATTCCTCTGTGGAACAAATAAATGATGTGTAAAAGCAGCCTAGCATGGGGTGGGAAGCTTTATTAGTTTGCTAATTTCCATTTATCTGACACTTTATATGTGGATAACAATGGATGAAGTTCTTTAAGTCAACTTACATCTGTGCTACTGAGAACTGAAAGGTGTCTATGTGAAATTAGAGGTATCAGCAGAAAGGAAGATTGGAATTAATCCTTGTGGAAATAGTGAAGTGTCTGTGAAGTCCTGAGAATTTCATTTCCTTGGTTTGTTTTGTGGCTCAAGAGTTGTTGAGTAATTGCATTCTAAATTACACAGCCACAATTAACAAGAAAAGTAGGTAATATTTATTGAATTCTTATTTTGGTCTGGCCACTGTGCTAAGAGCTTCATGTAGATTGCCTTTATTATAACTATAGTCTCAGAGGTACAGGGTAATTTTATCAATGTCTTGCAGATAAAGCCTGAAAAACTTGAGAATTTAAGTGACTTTCTAATGTCACAGTAATCAGAGAGGCATTTAAATCCAGAAAGCGATCTATTTCATTTTACATTTCCATGTTATAAGTCTGAGAGTCACATACCACTTCACATTATTGAGAGTGTCCTCCTTATCAGATGAAGCCAAAATCATTTCTGGCTCCTGCGTAGAGGGTGAGAAATGGCCCCCTGAGAGTGGGTTCAAGACCAGCAGCAGGGGCATGACTAGGAATTTGTTAGGAATGCAATTTCTCAAGCTGCTACCCCAGACAAATTGGATCGAAACTCACCTTGTGGGTTGGGGCAATCTAACATGAATCTGATACACACCTGAATCTGAGATATATGGGTGTAGGGTATGGTCACAGTTCTTGAAGTCACTTAACTTTTCTTCATTCATTGTCTATGAGAGGCTTACTAAACCCCTAAGAGACTTGGGTTATGTGCTGGGCATTTTACTTCCCAAGCAGGAAACTCCTATTCCTTTCCTGCAACACATGAAGATCAACACATAAGACCATAGTTAATCTAATCCCAAATTCACAGAAACATTCAGACATTCTTAAAATTTTCCCAAACTGACCATCTGAAAATATCTTTCTTATCTGTTATCTGGTGCTGATAAGAAAAATTACCAGTCTCTCTGTCTCTCTGTCTCTTTCTCTCTCTAGATAGAGAGATAGAGAGAGATAATGAAAGAATCTACCTATCTATTTATATATATATAGATATGAATGAAAGAATGATTAGAGATTTAAAAATGTTTGCATTTTGGAGAGAGTATATATATGTGTGTGTGTGTGTGTGTGTGTGTGTGTGTGTGTATAGAGAGAGAGAGAGAGGAAGAGAAAGAGAAAGATAGAAAGATTTCCTTCAATAGAAGGCTATGTTAAATGGCAGTTGCATGTTATGTAATAAATTCAAATGTTCACTTTTCCTTTCCCTATTTTATGCCACCATGATCATTCAGCAACATTCCTCTGGTGAGCTTCTCACCTGACCTTACTTTATAACAAGGATCCTCTACAGAATTTTGTACTCTATTTTATCTAAATAGAATTTACAGCTCAGATTGTACCTTAAGCTTTGTGAACAACTCAAATCAATATCTAATACACAGGGATTAGTATTTTAATAGAGTTATGAGAAAGTTTGAAACCTACCCCGTACAGTTGTTGCCTGTATCCTTCACACATTCCTATGGGCAAAAAATGGAACACTTTTAAGATATGCTTAGATCCTTAACTGTTTAGGATATTTGCATTTTAGAAGACAAGGTTTTCAAGGTGTTATTATTTTTATCTCCCTAGAAATAATTTTCCTTGAAAATCCTTAGGTTATTATTTATAGCCAAAGAAAATATAGTCAGTTGAAAGGAACACCTTAAAATATTTAATTTTATAAGGTATCCATGCTTCTCAGACTCTTATGTTCACATTTTATACTTAGTTTACTCTCCTTATCATTCCTTCACTTTAGAAAAAACAGCAATTCAAAATTAGAAAATATTTGTCAATAAAAATTTTCCAAAATACCTTCCTTGGGGTTTGACCATGAACACATTATACTTGTATTTGCTTGTATTGTAAGTTGCTTTGTTTGGAAGGCATTTATGACTATGCCTAAAGTGGACTGCAACCCGATTATTGACAAACTGATAAAGGCCAAATTTATATAGAGATTCTGTCAGTACTACTTCTCAATATAAATTTACAATGCTCATGTTCACCTTGCTATTTTTTGATTTTCAAAGCAATCAAGAGACTATGTAATGAATACTACTTTTCTTTCTGTGCCTTAGAAATGTTTATAAAGATGGACGTTACATTGCTAGTGGGGAAATTGTTGCTCACTGAGTAAATCACAAGCATTGGTAGGAAACAGTCTTGGTCTTGATATGCGGGGAAATCCATTCCCAGATCACTCTTCATTCTAAGGAATCACTAACTCACTAAGGAATCAGTTCAAAAAGTGATAGCAAATGAATTTAAGAACAGATTTTTCTATGTCAGTGAAGAATGACTTTGGTAATTTAATGGGTATTGCATTGAATCTGTAGAGCACTTTTGGGAGAATGGCCATTTTGATGATATTTATTCTGCCTACCCAAGAGCATGGGAGATCTTTCCATCTTCCAAGATCTTCTTCAATTTCTTTTTTCAATGTTTTGTAGTTTT